>JAQGAI010003026.1:0-11348 GCA_034696905.1 Lepidocyrtus violaceus
TCAGGAAGACTACCTCAACGATGTCACCCTCCTCAACAAGCTTGAAGACAAAATTCCTCCAGTGATGAAAAGGAATTGGTTCATGTACTACTCTACAGTTCTATCAGCCAAGAAAAACCTGGAGGCATTTGAAAATTTCATCGTGTTGGAAAAGCGCATGGCGTGTGAGTTCCTGAAGCCAGTCAAGCCAAAGGAAGACGATGACAGGGATAGGAGACATCGACGGGGTTTTGGAAACATACATGTTGCAGTCGGAAAGTCCGAAGATGAACCAAAAGCCAGGTCATGCCCATGCTGCGGAAAGGGTGGTCACTCTTTGGACACATGCTGGAGCTTCAAAAAGAAGACAGTGGAAGAAAGGTGGAAAATAGTAACCTCTTCCAGAGCTTGTATCACTTGTTTAAGAGTTGGACATTGGATAAAAGCCTGCACTAGGAAGGAAAAATGCGGTATCAATGGATGTGGCGAGTTCCATCATCAGTCCCTCCACACTGGTGAGCCAAGGAAACGACCGTTTGGGAATCGACAGCAGCGAAATAAAGAAAATGAAAATTCCTCCAAGAATGAAGGCGGTGATGAAGATGATGAACCTGGATCGGGAGCGATAAACTTGGCGCTTATTTCTGGCTGTGATGGTCCCCAACCGATAGTTCCTGTCAAAATTATGGGTCCTGGCGGGGAGAAAATCGTCCATGCTTTTCTTGACACCGGAGCCTCCAGAAGCATCATCAGGAAGGATGTTGCTGAAAAGCTCAAGCTTGACGGGCTGAAGGTGCGTTATTCCTACTATGGGATAAACGGTGCAAAGACAACGGAACCAGAATCCCAACGCTGTGACCTGCGAGTTAAAGGGCTCTATCGTGGAGCCTTTTACGACGACCTCTGTGGTGTCCAAACCGTCTCAAGTTTGCCGTTGCCCGCTTATTCCATCAACATGGAAGAGGTTAAGAAGAAGTATCCTTACCTGAGGAATGTACCTGCTCCTACCCTGATCAACGTAGTTCCGGACATGGTTATTGGTCTGAATAACCCAACCCTCATCCTCTGTAATGGGAGATTCGTAAAGGGAAAAAAAGGTGAACCAATCGGATGGCGAAGTCAACTCGGATGGACCGTTGCTGGCAATTTCGATGGAGCAGGGGTCGGAGCCGTAAGGTTATGCTGTGGAGCTACTGATGAAAACATGCATGATTTGATCAAGGAGTCATTTACTACTGATAACTTTGGAGTGAAGATATCAGACCAGAAAGGAAGCAACTTTGCCGAACGCCGTGCTTACAACGTTTTGGAGAAGACCACCAAGAAAGTCAATGAGTCTTGCTGGGAAACCGGTCTGCTATGGAGGGAGGACAGCCCAAAGTTACCAGAGACAGAAGTCATGGCCTTCAAGCGACTACTCCATACAGAAAGGAAAATGCAGGACCCAGCTTTTCGAACCAAGTATTGCGAGAAGATGGACGAATATCTGAAGAAGGGATTCATCCGTAAGCTGACAGAAGAAGAAGTAAGCTCAGTACAGAATGCATATTATATTCCGCATTTTGGAGTGCTGAACCCGAACAAGCCTGGGAAGTTCCGCCTGGTATTTGATGCTGCCGCGAAAAGTCACGGGGAAAGTTTAAATGACTTTTTGCTGACTGGTCCGGATCTGATTCGTCCTCTCACCTCCGTCCTTCTAAACTTCCGCCGCCACAAAATCGTACTGACGGGGGATATCACCGACATGTTCCATCGCGTTCGAATTCGAAAAGAGGATCATCCTGCTCAGCGTTTTCTTTGGAGAGATGCAGATCAGTCAAGGAAGCCAGACCATTATCAGATGGAGGTCATGATCTTCGGGGCAACATGCTCACCTTCATCCGCCATCTACGTAAAAAATCGTAATGCGGAGGACTTCCGGGAAAAGTATCCAGCAGCAGTAGAAGTTACGAAGCAGGATTTCTACGTAGACGATGTAGCAACAGGCGGCGAAACAGCAGCAGAAGTAATCGAATTGCGAAGACAATTAAGCGAGATCAACGGGGCCGGTGGTTTTACCATATGCAAGTGGAGCAGCAATAGTGAAGCCGTACTGGCGTCCATCCCATCGGATCTTCAAGCAGAAGGCATCAAAGGGTTCGCTTCCAAAGAAAGTATTGAGAGTGAACGGATCCTGGGACTATGGTGGGACCCAAAAGAAGACATCTTTACGTTCAAGCTAGTTCTACATAAAGTCAAGCCAGATGTGTTAGCTGGAAAAACTCCCACGAAACGAGAACTGTGCTCGTTGGTCATGTCGCTGTACGACCCCCTTGGATTCATTAACCAATACAAGATTAAAGGAATCATGCTTCTCCAAAAGACCTGGGTTACAGAAATTGGATGGGATGATGAGCTGCCTGCCAGTTTGGTTGAGGAATGGAAATCTTGGCTGGGAATGATTAACGGAATCACTTTAGTTAAAATCCCAAGATGCTACTCTTCATTTCTTTCGGAAGCGGACAACACACAACTTCACGTCTTCGTCGATGCCAGTGAGGAAGCCTTCGCAGCAGTAGCTTATCTTCGTGTTCAAAAGGAACATCTTGTGGACGTTTCTCTTCTCCTTTCCAAAGCCAAGGTTGCTCCAATCAAGAAACTTACTATTCCAAGACTGGAACTCCAAGCCGCCGTATTGGGTACAAGGATCGCAGCCATGCTGAAGGATGAGCTCCGCGTCCGAGTCGACTCCCGTGTTTTTTGGTCTGACTCCCGTACGGTCCTGTCGTGGGTTCGCTCCCTGGATCGGAAATTAAAGGAGTTTGTGGCAAATCGGGTTGGCGAAATCCAAGAGGAAACCAGTCCTGCGGAGTGGAGATGGGTGCCGACCAAGATCAACGTAGCCGATTTAGCTACCAGGTTTAGCAGCGAGATTTCGTTTAAAAGTGACTCCATTTGGTATGCTGGTCCAGCATTTTTGAAGCTTGACTGCTCAGAATGGCCGAAGGAAACTACTTCCGAAATGGGGCCGGTTGCAGAGATGGAAGCTGGACTGATGAGTGCCCTACTTGGAAACGAGGAAACGACTGATAAATCTCCTCCTCAATCTAGTAATGTTATCATGGCATCGTTAGTACCTGATCCACTTCGCTTCTCCCAGTACACCCGACTAGTCCGTGCCAGCGCAGCGGTCCTTGTATGCAGTCGAATTTGGATGAGCAAAACAAAACAGAACAAAGGAGGTAAAGCTGGAGGAAAGAACGTTCCTAGCAAAACTTTTAAGAAGCCCATGAAACCTGATTCTCTACCCATCACTGCAGAAGATTTGGCAATGGCAGAAGAGCGACTTATTCGAGTGGCTCAATCAGATGCATTTGGATTGGAGATAGCAGTGCTTGAACAACCTGTCCAAGCAAAGAAAAATTTCATCATGAAAAGAAGTCCATTGTGGAAGCTCTCCCCATTCCTTCAAGATGGAATCCTCCGGCTGGATGGCCGTATCAAGGCAGCCAATGTCCATCATGAAGTAAAGTTTCCTGTAATTCTTCCTTCCCATCATCAGATAACTGATTTGATCATTGATCGGGAGCACGTCAGAGCTTGTCATCAAGGCATGGGAACGGTGATGGTGGAGCTACAGAGAAAGTATGCAATCGTCGCCATGAAGGAAGCCGTGAAAAGGAGCTGGGGCCGATGCTGGACTTGTAAAATACGTCGCTGTCATCCAATCAACCCAAAAATGGGAGATCTACCCTACTTCCGCCTTGCTGATAACCAACGTCCGTTTTACTTCACCGGTCTTGATTTCTTTGGACCGATGGAAGTTACCGTAGGACGACGTCACGAAAAACGATGGGGAGCCCTGTTCACCTGCATGACGACTCGAGCAGTGCATCTCGAAGTGGCGTATGCCTTGTCAACCGACGAAGCGATGATGGCTGTATCCAGATTCATCGACAGTCGCGGTCGACCACACACCATTCTCAGCGATAACGGGACGAACTTTGTCGGAACTGCCCGTGAACTCAAGGAAAACTTTATGAAGATAGATTTTGGAGCCATTATGCAACGAGAAAAGTTTCAGCAAATTAAGTGGAAGTTCCAAGCAGCCCGAAGTCCTCACATGTCAGGAGCATGGGAACGGTTAGTTGGAAGCGTGAAACGTTGTTTGAGTGCGTTGCTCAGGGGCAAATATCCAAAGGATACAACTCTTCTCACCTTCATAAAGGCTGCAGAAAATATAGTGAACTCCCGTCCGTTGACGTTCGTCTCTAGTGACCCCATGGATCCAACTCCAATCACTCCCAACGATATTATTCGTGGAAATTCAGACGTTGGCCCATCCATCCCTTCGGAGGTAAACCCAAATGATGAGTACCTACGCGTTCAATGGAGGAGAGCACAATTGATGGCCGATTCGTTTTGGGCACGCTGGTCTAAGGAGTTCCTTCCCCAACTACTTCGTAGGGAGAAATGGCTGGAATCCGTTGAGCCGCTGCGAGTTGGAGATCTCGTGTTCCTAGTTGATGACAACCATCCTCGAAACATTTGTCTCAGGGGCTACATCAGCAGAGTCTATCCCGGAAAAGACGGCCAAGTTCGCGTTGTGGATGTAACGGTTCGTGATTCATCTTCCAACAAGATTTCCGTTTTTCGTCGTGCTGCAGCCCGTATCTGCCCTTTAGGACTTCGGTTAGAAATCCCAGTTACTGGAGATTTGGGGCCGGATTGTGAGGATGGATCTGCAATCGCCGTGGAAACGACTGTGGCAGCTTCCCCGGAATTCGAAATCGAGAGCGCGGGACAAAACATTTAAATTACTACCATTCATATTCCTACCTTTAAAGCCCAGCTGGTGTCATTGTTGGCTTTTAGTATTAGTTACGTCGGTCAGTCAGCCGTCATATTGTAATTGTAGTTGTTTTTGTTGAAAATAAAGTGAGTTGACAGCTCCGTTAATTAACATTTAATTGTAGTTTGTGTGCAATTAGTTCGTAGCCCAGTTATTTGCTACTCAGGGATTATTTAGCCAGTCAGGCACAGTTAGTCTTAAAAGAAAAGGGCAGTACAACCTGAACCCAACTAAGTTTTGATTTCATTTGAATTTTAATGTCTTCATCGAAGGTCACTCTATCATAGGCCGTGTGATTCTAAACTTTTTGAATTCATATTACGTAGTATAATTGTTGTCGTCGTCATCCTTCTTGCCAGTCCGGCTTACAGCGTTAACGAAGGAAGAAAAGCACGTTACAACCGGAAGTCAACAGTGATCTAACTTAGTTCATGTAGCAGCGTTGTCATTGGTGCCGCCGCCATCCATTACCGCGTTAGTCTGAAGTTGCTGACTTCACATCCTGTAGAAAAATCCCGGAGCAGTCAGCCCCGCCGAACAATTGGTCCGCCGAACCGGATCCAGTCCCAGGAAATACAAGATTTCGCTGGAACGTTGGGTACAGACAGTACCATGAGCCAACAGGGAAGTAGTGATGGAGGAAGCGGAGTCACCGCGTCAGAAGGCGTCCGAAGCTGCCATGGGAGTCGAAGACGAGGATCGGGAAGCGTCGCCACCACCAAGTCATCTGCTGCTCGAGAGAAGGAGGCCGAAGCCACCAGGACCTCTTTACTTCACCAAGTTGATGAAGCCATCGCCGAAAAGAAGTTGAAAGTTACTGTCATGGAAGGGAAAGGAAAAGCCCTAGACCGCAAGGTACAGTTACTGTTGGCAAAGAAAAATGTGAATGATTGGAGTAATGATCGTGACAGAGAACTCACTGCTTATCAAGAGCAACTCATCGATCATGAAGAAACCCTGGATAGCCTGAAAGCTGAGCTGCTGTTTTTAGAAGAAACTGCTGCTGGAAAGAAGAAAGTCATTGACAAGCAGCACGAAGCCATCCTGGAGAACATCTTGGACAAGAACGACGTGGGTCATTTATCCGATGTTGATGAAGAAATCGAGCCCGAGTCAAAGGTGGAGAAGTGGATTGGAAACAACACGCCATTGTCGCAGCAGTCAACCGTTGTTCCCAGCCATGGAAATGATGACATATCACAAATCAAACCAGGAGCTGAAAAAGTTTCAACACCATTCGTGTCACCGCCGCCGCCACTTTCCTTCAAGCCTGCTACGACACATTTAAATCATCATCCTGCTGGAAATAGGAATATTCCGCAACCTCCAATGAGTCAAGGTCACGCAGGGGTACTTCCGGACAAAGATGTGATGATGATCCAGGTGCTTCAGTCTCAGCTGAACATGATGCAGCAAGGAGCAAGTTGGTTCCGACAAGGCGAAAAGGACCTTCCCATCTTTAATGGATCTCCGGAGGATTGGCTCCCATTCAAATCCGCATACGAGAGGATTGTGAAAAATGATATCGATGGCTTTGAGAAATTGAAGAAAGCGTTAAAGGGACCAGCTCGAGAAGCCGTCAGATTCCTGCTCAACGCTCCAAGCAATACAAAAGCCATCATGGCGACACTGGAAATGGAGTTTGGTAAAGCAGAACTTGTGATCGAGAGCCTCATCCGCAATGTTGAAAATTCCAAGAATCCCGATCCAAACAAGCCGGAGACCATTGTCGAGTTTGCCCGTGCAGTCCAGAGCCTTGTGTCCAGTATCAGAGGACACAACCAAGAAGACTACCTCAACAACGTGTACCTGCTGAAAAAGTTCGTCGAAAAAATCCCTCCAGCCATGCAACGAAACTGGTTCCTGTACTTTTCAACCGTGCCGACTGCAAAGAAGAACCTGGAAACTTTTGAAGCTTTCATGGTGATGGAGAAACGGATGGCCTGTGAGTTTTTGAAGCCAGTTAAACCCAGAGACGACGAAGAAGCCAAGGACAGACGACATCGCCGAGGCGCTGGAGCTATTCACGTAGCCGTGGGGAAAACCGAAGAAGAGACAAAAGGCAAGCCCTGTCCATGCTGTGGAAAGAGTGGTCACTCACTAGACACATGCTGGAGCTTCAAGAAAAAGACAGTCGACGAGCGTTGGAAAATAGTTTCATCCTCCAGAGCTTGTATTGCATGCCTGAGAACTGGACATTGGACTAAGGCCTGCACTAGAAAGGTGAAATGCGGAATCGATGGATGTGACGAGTTCCACCATCAATCTCTACATTCTGGGGAGCCACGACAGCGAAGGTCACCAGGTAATCGCCAAGACAGGAGCCGAAGAAATGACAATCTTCCCAATGCCGAAGGTGGTAGTGTAAAAGAAGACGATGATCCAGGCTCAGGAGCAATCAACTTGGCGCTCATCTCCGGCTGTGATGGTCCCCAACCCATTGTGCCAGTCAAAATTAGGGGTCCCGGAGGAGAGAAGGTTGTCCACGCTTTCCTGGACACTGGAGCGTCACGAAGCATTATAAGGAAGGATGTTGCTGAAGAACTCCAGCTCAACGGGCAGAAAGGCCGATATTCGTACTATGGAATTAACGGAACGAAGACTACTGAGGTTCAGTCGCAGCGATGTAATCTGGAGGTAAAAGGTCTTTACCGTGGAGCTTACTACGACGACCTGGTGAATGTCCAGACTGTTTCAAATCTACCCTTGCCGGCATACTCCATCAACATGGAGGAAGTAAAGAAGAAGTACCCCTACTTAAAGAATGTCCCTGCTCTAACCCTTACCAACGTAGTTCCGGAGATGGTGATTGGATTGAACAACCCAACCCTCATCCTGTGTAACGGAAGGTTTGTGAAAGGAAGAAAAGGCGAGCCTGTTGGATGGAGGTCCCAGCTTGGATGGACCGTCGCGGGGAATTTCGAATGTAATGGTGCCGGAGCAGTCAGGTTTTGCTGTGGAGCCACTGATGAAAGTCTACATGAGTTAATCAAAGATTCCTTTACCACTGATAACTTTGGAGTCAAGATATCAGCCCAGAAAGGCAGTAACTTTGCAGAACGTCGAGCGTACGAGATCCTGGAGAAGACCACGAATAAAGTTGATGACTCTTGCTGGGAAACTGGTCTGTTATGGAGGGAGGATAGTCCAAAGTTACCAGAGACTGAGGCCATGGCTTACAGGCGCCTGCAACACACAGAGAGGAAAATGCAAGATGCTGAGTTTAAGAAGAAATACAATGATAAAATCGAAGAATACCGCAGAAAGGGCTACATCCGAAAGTTGGAAGATCCGGAACTTGACGCTGTCAGAGGCGCATTTTACATCCCCCACTTTGGAGTCTACAACCCGAACAAGCCAGGCAAATTTCGTCTTGTCTTTGACGCTGCCGCCAAAAGTCAAGGAGAAAGCTTGAATGACTTTCTACTTACTGGACCGGACCTCATCCGCCCACTGACTTCAGTTCTCCTAAACTTCCGACGCCACAAGATTGTCCTCACCGGAGACATAACTGACATGTTTCATCGCGTCCGTATTCGTGATGAAGACCAGCCAGCCCAACGTTTTCTTTGGAGAGATGGAGACCAGTCAAGAAAGCCGGACCATTACCAGATGAATGTCATGATCTTTGGCGCCACATGCTCACCATCATCAGCGATTTACGTTAAAAATCGGAATGCAGAAGACTTCCAGGAACGGTATCCACAGGCTGTCGAAGTCATCAAGCAGGATTTTTACGTTGATGACGTAGCGACCGGCGGAGAGACAGTGGCAGAAGTCATCGAATTGAGAAGACAACTGAGCGTGATTAATGCGGCTGGCGGTTTCATCATATGCAAGTGGACCAGCAATAGCGAAGAAGTGTTGGCGACTATTCCCCCTGAACTTCAAGCCGAAGGAATCAAAGGATTTGCTTCCAAAGAGAATATAGAGAGTGAAAGGATCCTGGGCCTTTGGTGGGACCCCAAAGAAGACTGTTTCTCCTTCAAGCTGTTACTGCACAAGGTCAAGCCAGAAGTACTAGAAGGAAGAACACCAACCAAGAGGGAGCTCTGTTCGTTGGTCATGTCATTATACGACCCGCTAGGATTCATCAATCAATACAAGGTCAAGGGGATAATGCTACTGCAAAGGACCTGGGTCACGGATATCGGTTGGGATGATGAACTGCCCGCAAGTCTGGTTCCAGATTGGAAGATTTGGCTAGGCATGATAAATGGGATTACTGCAGTTAAAATTCCAAGATGCTACTCCCCCTTTCTTGCCAAAGCCGACAATGTTCAACTTCACATTTTTGTCGATGCCAGTGAAGAAGCATTCGCAGCGGTAGCCTACCTCCGTGTCCAGAAGGGACAGTTTGTTGATGTCTCCCTTCTTCTTTCAAAAACAAAGGTCGCTCCAATCAAGAAGCTTACCATTCCTAGACTTGAACTCCAAGCCGCCGTATTGGGAACTAGGATCGCTGCCATGCTGAAGGATGAGCTCCGCGTCCGGGTGGACTCTCGAGTTTTTTGGTCAGACTCCCGTACAGTTTTATCCTGGGTTCGATCACTGGATAGGAAATTGAAGGAGTTCATTGCAAATAGAGTTGGGGAAATCCAGGAGGAAACCAGCCCTGCGGAGTGGAGATGGGTGCCGACCAAGAGCAACGTTGCCGATCTAGCTACTAGATTCAGTAGCGAAATCTCATTTGACAACGACTCCGTTTGGTATGCTGGCCCAGCATTTTTGAAGCATGACTGCTCAGAATGGCCGAAGGAAACTACTTCCGAAATGGGGCCGGATGCAGAGAATGAAGCTGGAATGGTGTGCGGTCTACTTGAAAAGGAGCCTTGCCCACCCACAACGTTAATATCGACATTATCGATACCTGATCCAGTTCGCTTCTCCCAGTACACTCGACTTCTCCGAGCGAGCGCAGCTGTCCTTGTATGCAGTCGAATTTGGATAAGCAAGACAAGACGAAACAGAGAAAGTCAGGCCGGAGGAAAGAAAGTTCCTGCAAAAATCCAGCAAAAGCAGATGAAAATGAATTCTCTCCCTATCACAGCAGAGGATTTAGAAATGGCAGAACAGCGACTTATTCGAGTAGCCCAATCAGATGCGTTTAGTTTGGAAATAGCAGCGCTAGAGAAACCTGTCCAACTGAAGAAAAATCAAGTTATGAAAAGAAGCCCTCTGTGGAAGCTCTCCCCATTCCTGCAAGATGGAATCCTCAGGATGGATGGTCGAATCAAAGCAGCCAATGTTCAATTTGAAGTAAAATATCCAGTCATCCTTCCTTCACATCATCAGATAACTGATTTGATCATTGATCGGGAGCACGTTCGAGCTTGCCACCAAGGAATCGGAACCGTGATCGTGGAGCTACAGAGAAAGTTTACAATCGTCGCCATGAAGGAAGCGGTAAAAAGAAGCTGGGGCCGATGCTGGACTTGCAAACTACGTCGCTGTCATCCAATCAACCCTAAAATGGGAGATCTACCCTACTTCCGTCTTGCTGATAACCACCGTCCTTTCCATTTCACAGGGTTAGACTTTTTTGGACCCATGGAAGTTACCGTTGGCAGGCGACATGAGAAACGATGGGGAGCCCTCTTCACCTGTATGACCACTCGAGCTGTACACCTTGAAGTTGCGCATGCCTTGTCAACCGACGAGGCTATGATGACCATCTCTCGTTTTATGGACTGCCGAGGTCGCCCGCATACGGTGCTCAGTGATAACGGGACCAACTTCGTCGGAGCAGCTCGTGAGTTGAAGGAGAACTTCCAGAAGATTGATTTTTCCAAGATTATGCAGTGTGAAAAATTCCAAGAAATAAAGTGGAAGTTCCAAGCTGCGAGGAGTCCGCATATGTCTGGAGCCTGGGAACGTCTTGTTGGAAGTGTGAAGCGCTGCCTAGCCGCCTTGCTCAAGGAGAAATATCCAAAGGACACCACCCTGCTTACATTCATGAAGGCTGCTGAAAATGTCGTCAATTCACGTCCGCTTACTGTAGTCTCCAGTGACCCAATGGATCCAACCCCCATTACTCCAAACGACATTCTTCGTGGAGATTCCGACGTTGGGCCTTCCATTCCTGTGATGACCAATGCTGGAGATGAGTTCCTGCGAGTTCATTGGAGGAGGGCGCAACTTTTGGCGGACACATTTTGGTTTCGGTGGACGAAGGAGTTTCTTCCCCAACTTCTTCGTAGAGAAAAATGGCTGGAGTCAGTGGAGCCGTTGCAAGTCGGAGATTTGGTCTTTTTAGTTGATGAAAATCAACCTCGAAACGTTTGGCTAAGGGGCTACATCAGCAGAGTGTATCCGGGAAAAGACGGTCAGGTTCGTGTGGTGGAGGTGACTGTACGAGACTCGGCTTCCAAGAGGATTTCCGTCTTTCGTCGTGCTGCAGCCCGTGTCTGCCCTTTAGGACTTCGCTTAGAAATCCCAGTTGCTGGAGATTTGGGGCCGGATTGTGAGGACGGATCTGCACTCGCCATGGAAACGACCGTGGTAGCTTCCCCAGGATTCGAAAACAAGAACGCGGGAG
>JAQGAI010003027.1:0-11346 GCA_034696905.1 Lepidocyrtus violaceus
GAGCAAAAAAAGTTTTTTTTTGACAAGTTGCAACACTAACAGTTTTCATTCCAAAAAAACGAGTTGTACTTTTTGAGGATGATCTTAGGAAGAAAAGTTGCCTGGTTGAATTGAATGAAAGGTTTGCAGTGGACAATGAATTTCTTTTTCGAAAGAAAAAAACAAATTAAAAGAAGATGCAGCAGCATCCATGCAAGTTGCAGTAAGAATGCATGCATAACATCTTTAATGTGTGTGCCCTTCTGCTCTAGTGTCATCATCAGTTCATTGACAGTCAACAATGCAATGCTGAAACAATGTGGAGGAGCAGTTGAGTAGAGTAGGTGAATACTATTGGGCACTACTGTCCTGATTTCGATTTTTTATAAATTGCGAAAAAAGTAGTATCAAATTCATGCTTAGCTTAGCTAGTTACTACAAGCAACCTTTTAGGTTTTAAAAAGCTGTTACTAGGACTATGGGACGGGATTGATTTTGCATTTGCTTTTGGAGAGTTGTTTGCAGTTTGATTTGATTTGGTGTGATATCATGTGTGATGGACGAGTTGATACTCTGCATTAGGATGATGATCATGATCAGACTGAAAAGCATCAACTTATATGTGAGACTCAACAATACTCGTATTTGGGCAAGTCCCAGACAATTGGATTCTTATTCAACATCTCTTATACAGCCCTCATTCGTGAGTCCTCACTTCTCCTACAATTTAATTTAATGATGGGCTATAAAACTGTTGAGAAAGCCAGTTATTGTGCAAAACAGCAGCCAGCATCAGCAGCAGATGGATAAAAAATCAAGTGGATCGGATGGGATGGGATAATTTCGTATGTGATATGATGATAGTTAAATGGCTACATTCTCAGCTCAGCTCTGTTCTTCCCTCCCATCAGCATAATAATTCTTTTGCTAACAATAGAGACGGAGAGTTAAGGGAAGATCGGTCACAGAAAAAAAATTCGTCATGATTCATGAATTCAAATCTGAAAATAAATTACTTCCCTTTGATGAAGATGAGAAGAAGGATAATGGCATGAAATAAAACAAGAGAGTTAAGTCAGTCAACTCACACTCGCACGGTTTTCTTTTTGTGTGGTAAAAATAACGCTCAATCATTTTTATCACACGAGGGATGATGATCATCATCATATCGACTGTGGACAAAATTACGAGCTTTTTTAATATGCATTAGGCGATCATGATCATGATCATCAAGGCAGCAGGCAAGCAAGCAGGCAGGCCTGAAAGAAAAGAATTATTTTCATTGTTACACTACGCGTTTTTCTCTTTTGTGTGGACCACTTTATAGGATTGAATTGGATTGCCTTTTGCCTCTTCAGAATGACAATAGCTGATTCATTACCAAATGACTTTTTAAGAGATGGAAAGAGATTTAAGAGTTGGAGAGAGAAGAAGAAAAAATGCAGCCCATTCATTTCATTTAAAGTTTCATCTTCATTTGTGGCCGTACTCATACTCAACCGTGGCTAAATGCTCAACTTAAGCGACTTCTTTTTTCATGCATAACTTAGGTGGATGGGTGAATGGAGAGGGATACAGTTCTCTTCTTTCTGCGCAACAATGGTCCACTTTCTTGTCACAGAGTTAAAGCCCTGCATGACTCCTTTTTTATGGGGATCATATCAGCTAGATATAAACGTTTGGCTTTTTTTTGCATTTGGTTGGTAAGTTTCACTTAAGAGAAAAATTGACACCCGCACTGACGTTGTCATTAATGACTTTTGATTTGATTGTGAAGAAGATGGTGAATATGATGAAACTACACTTGAGCGACGGGCTTTTGACCGCGGAGATGAACGAAAAGTTTTACGGCCTCCTTCAAAACTTTTACATCTTTCTTACTTTTAGATTGCAAACTAAATCATGTTATGTATAAAAACGGATGCAATAATAATTTCGTTTCTATATTTAAATTTACAGGCAAAGAAGAAAAGAAGACTCCGTCCTGGGTCTTGACTTTGATGGGCATTGTTTGGTGGACGTGATCTCCAACCTTATCCTGACATTATCGGACAGGTGAGCAGTACACAGAATTGAAATTTAACTGTTTAGAAAAAAAAAATCAGCTTATGAAAAAAATGTAAACCAAATCAAACCATGTTTTCCCTGCTGATTTAGAGATAACTCGTTTGAAAACTCTTTTTAAGAATAAAATTTATTTCAATTATCAAGTCTTAACCTATCCAAGGCAAATTGATTTCGACTAGTCTGCATGCGGCCATACATACAAGATATGGATTTAGAAAAGGCACTGACAAGACAAGGAGGTCGATTTTTCTTAAACACAAATTTATATATCATTTCACTTCATTCCTTTAACCGAACATGATCTTTTGGCAAGAAGCTATTCCTTCTCGCCAAGAAGTCGTTCGTTTGCTCTGGTCTACTCCTGCCTAAATCAGCTCAACAATTCAAGCAAGAAGAGAATGCTTGCTTATGGCGCACTTCATAAAAAAGCGCATTCCTAATAAATTCATACGCTATTTTATTTCTTCCTTCTCCTTTTCCTCCTCTTTTGTGATATCAGAGAGAGAGAGAGAGGTCTACTAATTCTCTCTCATTTATATATGTTTTTCTTGTTCCTCCTCATGTGTGTGTGTGGAGTGAGTACGGGAGAGAGAGAGAATAGAAGGAGGAAAAAAAGATTTACGGGCTCATTAGAAATCTGACAAGTTGATTAATCGGAGGCCACCAGGAACTTTTCCTCGTGTTGAGCTGGTTCCTTTTCTATGATTTGCTGTTATTAATAATCCTCATATGTTGTTGGACTTGACTAGTATCACCTTACACCTCTCTCTCTCTCTTTACCTCTAACTCTACCTCCTCAACAAATGACAGGGTCGCTTTTGCCTAAGGTCTGGGACTGTTTTTTATTATTGCCTAACGTGCTTCATCCTCATAATAATAGCTAGAGCTATATATCCCTATCAGCACACATGGTATAACAATGGAAGGAAGAGAATGGAAAATGGAAGAATGAATTTTAAAAAACACCGCTCACCATCTCGCATTTTTCTTTACACAGAGGATAAAATGCACATGCAAATTTTCTTCTCCTCATCCGTTTTCTCAAAGGAATTACTGAATTACGGACGTGATTAAAAAGGGAATTACTCAAAGTGAATTGTTGGACGGATTAAAACGGTGCCTGGGTTGAGGCTCACAACATGACACTAATAATGAGGAATGCGCTCCCAAGTTAAAAATGGGTAGGTACATTCAAGCACATGTATGTTTGTTCCAAACCCATGTATATGTAATAGGACAAAACTACACAAATTATAAAAGCGTTCGCAAAAACATTTTTGAAACTTCCGAACTGGGGAGTTGAATTTGGAAAGGATTCTCCTTTTCTTTTTAACCTCGCCGCGCCATTCAAATGAATTACGTTTTGTATTGTTTGAATAATTTTTAACCTTTAGGAAGAAGGTCCACCACGACCAGGCACCACTTGTTTTCCTTCCCCGTGTATTAATTTGCAGTAAAAGGGGAGGGGGAGTTTACATGGAGGCATGCCAGTTAAATGGGATGATCAAGTTCATGTCATTTGTTAACCTTTTATCCTTATCATCACCGTCGTCATATCTATATCTCGTTCATCCATCTGTACAAAATTATCAGGGAGGATTGCGTGCGTGTTCGCATCGTCAGAGTGCAACTCTATAATCTCATGATGATGATGATGATACCTTCGTAGGAAATGAATACGCTCTGTCATAAAAGCTGTCATTTCGTGTTCCATTATTACCATTATCCAAAATAAAGAATTGCCTGCACACCTTCCATTAAAAGCTGAAGAAAAAAACATTATTTTTTGTACTGGGTGCTAGGAACTCCGTTAAAAAAAATCGGTCTCCTCCAAGCTTCAAATGGTAAATAACAAGTGAAGCATAATTTTTTTGGGGGGAGAGTGAAGGAGAAAACAAGCCGGTGAAAGTAAGTATAAAGCAACAAGATAATGCACATGGAGAACAGCAGAGAATTAGCAATAATGGATGGTTAAAAGGACTAGAGAGCTGGAAGGAAGACCAAGGATTGGATTTAATGGGAGTGAGTGTGTCATCGAAAGTTGGAGCTGGAGCGAGCTCCCATTACGTTCACTTCCCTCCCCCGTAGAACATGAATGCAGAGAAGGAGGAAGACACGGCATAATAATCTGGCTTAAAGGATGGTGATGCCGTTGACGACGTCGACGATGTTGTTGATGAGGATGATGCTCCTCCACCAAAGTATGTTTAGTGTGATGGAAATGGCGTACTAAGATGGATAAAGACTGTCATGAATAATTTACTGTTGACTTGGGAGAGAGAGAGGGATAGAGTTGGAAATTTATGTGACGAATAATAACCAAGCGCTTTGGCAGAGCGACAGACGACATTCGGAGGGAAAGCGACGTGAACACAAAATTTATAAAATGTTCACGGCCTCCCCCAGTACAAAAGATATTGCTGACGTTGCTCCTTTCCCCGCGTTACTTTCACTAGGATTTTTTTTACCGACATATGGAAAGGTTTTTATATATTGTACAAAGGGAGGAGTGAATTATTCTGCAGAGGAACAGGAAATGTGTACAAAACGCTTTATATCAGTCATTCCTCGTATTTTTTCATTGGACTTGATCTGACCTTATAAAACTCATTTTACTCCTAGTTTTGTTTTTTTTAGGTATAGCTTGTCGACAAAGGTGAAAATGCAAGGGCTTCACTTTTTTTACAAATTCTGGCCATGCCACGCACATTAATGGATTGTCAAGTTAGTTTGGTGAATATTGAAGAAATCACATTAGCCTTTTAGGGTTCCTCTTCTACAATGATAAAAAAATGTTGAATGGGATGAGCCTCTTCCCCTTGTATTATCCTCCTAACATGTTATTATTGTCTTTGTGCGGAAGTTTATATGAGGGAAAGGAAATGAGCTGAAATTAGTGGAGGAGTAGACTAGAGTGAACGTGAAATTTGCGAAAAGCCTCTACTTACTATTGACTTGGCTTTGCTTGGTGGCTTGGCCTATATTTAAGTAGGTATATTTACAAGTCCTAAGCCAGTCTTTATGCGGGAGGATTACATCCCACGTACAAAAAAACCAAACCACTTTTACTCCCCCTCATTAAGGGAAAGCCTTTCTTTAGGTAACAAATAGGGATTTTTCTCCCTATCCTCACCCGCATTTAAACTATGTGGTTTAATACCATCTTATTCTCATCCTGATTCTAGTTTAGCCTCCTTCCTCATAGTTAAGACGGTAACAGGAAATAGCTACTACCAAGCTAAGAAAGTGACACAACTAATTTCAGACTTTTTTTCTGGGATTCCTGTAACCACATTTTGAGCTTAAAAAGTCACAATGAATACCTAACTAAGAGGATGCATGCTCTAGGAAATAGTTTGTCAGTACAGAGGAATTACGTTAGAAAAAAAATCCCTCCTTTTTTGTACGAGAAAAAAAAATATCGATATTTTACCCTAAAAGTTTGAGATTTATGCTTAAAGAGTGAAATATGTAGTGAGTGCCATACGTACCTAATACGAAATTACAAAAGAAGTGAGTATCATAAAGACCTTTTGCTTCCTTCTCGAGAACAGAACTGGCATAGGGCTTTCTTAAATTATGATGATGAACTTTGAACCCGTCCCCATATTTCAAATGGCGGAGAGAAAAAGCTACTTGACTTCTGCTCACTCTCTTGCAAAACACTAGACACATCTTTGCTTGGCTTTAAAAGAATGAAATGATGAAGTCATGTGACGTCGTCTCTGCGAATGCTACAAGTTGGGAATGATTAGTAGTAGGTGTGCTCATAAATCCTTCTGCCTCTCGCGACTTAACGACTTCATTGTTTCTTTGGAGTTGCCAATTATGGGGACGTCTCATATGTTGGATTATTATTATGGCATTACATATATGTAATGGAGCCGGATGAACCTTTCTAGTTTTAAAGTTTTGTGATGAACGGATTGGGATATTGGATAATAAGTCAATCTTTAGTCATTTCATATTCATTCTACTGCGTAACTACAATATTATGATTTTTTTTAAACAGAATTTCCCATTTTGTTTCTAACGTCCTAGTAATTCCCAAAACATTTCTGTACTACTAATTGGCCTCCATCATATCATCTCCCTTGGAAAAAAAAGAAATTACCTAACTACATGTACATGTGCTGGTCGGTAGTCAGTGGTGTAGGCGGTGGCGTTGGGAAATTGCAATCAAAAATGAGAAATAATCCATGCATAATAATAAGTGTTGAGCTCATCCCCAGCAGATCCAGAACGATACTTGCTACAAGTTTCAGCCAACTTTTATTCATGAAAAGAGGGAGAAAAAATGGTTTAAGCACATCTGCGAAACTAAACTAAAGTATATGAGCAGAGGGAGGGAAATTGAGCATCTGCTTCTCCTCTCCTCCAACTTTATCTTCTTCTCCTCTGCGTTCTCAACCATCTCATTTATGGAGCCACCACCACATACACAAGCTCATATACCACCAAGATAAAAACATACATAATACATAATGCACCTCCAGGGAAGTACGAAAAAAAAAGCTGAAGAGGAGTGAGAGGAGGAGAGCACTAGAAAATCCGCTGGATTCCCATGAATTTTAACGACAAACTGAGGAAAACACGAGCACATTTTCATTATTGCAAAAATTGCTCACATCCTCTCCGACTTGTCGGCGGCAACCGTGGCGGCGGCAGTCACAAGTCGAAGACCAAAAAGTCCCTCACTAGGTTTAACTCAAGTGGTGTGTGTGTTATTTAGGCACGTTGCTGCGGTGCGGTGTAAAGAAATATGAGTCAAATATATAACTTGTTATGTAGCAGTAGTACAAGTAGTGGGCGGAGGAGGTAAGTAGTCGCCCAACTTCCTAGTTCCTCCAACCAAAGGTCCATCCATCATATTCAAATGTTTTCTTTCTGATTCCACTTTTGGAATTGGATTAAACTACGGGGAGAAAGGAAAAGGGACGCCACACATTTATATTGCACATGGCCTTTGATTGCTCCCTCGATATGATAGAGAGATATGGGCAGGAATTTATGGGACTTTTTATAATCATATTGGAACTGTTGTGGAGAAAGTTTGTTGTTTGTGATAATTTCAGTCCAGATCTGTACACTTCACATAAGCATATACAATATTATTTATATTACAGATATAACTACTTTTATTTGCCTTTTCCCAGCCACATTTTATAAATTACGAGAATATTTTATTTGCATTATGGTCACGAGGCAGACATTTTTTTTTTCTCGAGGCTGTTTAACTTTTATTATTGACCTGGCTACTACTAAAACTTCTTCCCTGTTTTGTGGAGTTTACATTCCAGGTTGATTTCCAAGAGCCGAGCTGCAGAAAATATTAAAGGGAAGTATAATGGGACTGGAGAAGACTTGTCATGGAATTTTTTGTTACGAAGGGATGAACAAGTTTTACAGGATGAAACTGTTACAAACATTTTTACCATGCAAATTAGGGATTGTTACGTGATTGTCTGTAAGTTTGGCTAGTTATGCTATTCGCTGAGGTTTTGTCCCACCAATGCAATAATAACAATAACCACACTCATTTCAATAACAAACAATGTTTGGAGGAGCTCAAATCACCAGTCATTGTTCCCCATTAATTCTGTGCTGAGTTTTGCTGCTTTGCTTCCCCTGCAAGTCAAAAAGTGGGCCAGAGCAAACCATATTATGAAAGAGTTTGTTTTTTATTTGGCGGTTGTTCCCGGCACAGAAAAACAAAACCGCAACAACATGAACAGCAGTAGCTAGCAAACAAACACAAACGGGAGAAAAAAAACTGGTGGTACTTATGTACACAAAAAACAAGTATAAAGGGATAATAATGATAAAGGCCTGCTAGTTATTTTTTGCAAACCTTTCACAAAAAAATGGGATAAATAGCAAAGCATTGAGAAAGGAAAAGAGGGGATAAAAAAGCAACGACAAAAAATAGGGATTTTGCTACAGAGCAAACAAAACTACGAGGAGAAAACTGCTATGTAATCAAAGAGGAGAAATCCGAAATCAGAGTTATTTCTTGTGTACACATTATAGATAGATAGTGGAGGAAGAAGGAAGGAGGACGATAAACAGACATTTCCACTGGAAGGAGGAAGTGGTTTGATTTGGTTTTTTGGACTTTTACTCCACATCCTCGTCTAAGTTGTTTGTTGTATGGGATGGGATGGAACTGCGGGTTTGGAAACCGCTTGGAAGGGCCCTATTACTGACTTAGGTACATTGCGTTGGAACATGTTTGTACAGAAAATCTGTTTAGACTTTCCCCGTGATTTCATCTGGAGGTTATCTAGCGAGTGCAGTGTTTTTAAATTAGGCAAGTTACGAGATTTACTGCCCTGATTTCCTCCACTGCCACTTGGCTATGAAAATGGTTGGCTGTGTGATGGGGATGTGAAGCTTATTACGCTATATGATGGAGTTTATAGGAGGACGTAATAATAATGCATGGATGTAGAATAAATAAAAGTGCTTGTATACGAGTGTGAGCTGAAACTTGTTCGAGTTTTTGTTTTGTCCTGTTCTGTAGCAAAAGGAGAAAGTAAAGAGAAGACGGAGGAGAAGGAGGAGGGAAAGTGAACAAGTATTATTATAAGTTGTGTTCTCCCACCACCACTACCACCACAGCAGAAATCCCTTCCACCACGCTTTGCTCCTTTTCCGGTCCCATTTCCATGGAAAAAATACACATAAGTTGGATTTCTTGCAGGAGTAGTGGCAGCGTTTTAGCTTTTAGATTGAGCAGAGAGAGAGAGAGGAAGAGAGAGACTGACTGACTGACTGAACACTTGTATAAACGAAGAGAGAGTTTTTTAACGGATGAAGACAGATATGTTTGCTTACTCCCTGGCCGACATGTAGCCCATAAGTTTACTTGACTTGATCTAGCGCTGCCCTTTTTTCTGCTGACTTGTCTGCGGCTTTATTCACACAAACGACATAAATGGGAAAGATGGAGAAGGACAGAGGGAGAGGGAAAGGAAAACGGCGATTTTCCCTT
Organism: Lepidocyrtus violaceus; assembly: GCA_034696905.1. Lineage (NCBI taxonomy): Eukaryota > Metazoa > Arthropoda > Collembola > Entomobryomorpha > Entomobryidae > Lepidocyrtus > Lepidocyrtus violaceus. The sequence continues at coordinate 9,041 of JAQGAI010003027.1, forward strand.
TTTCATCTCTGGCTCTCTTCCTCTCTGTCTCCCGCCGACAATCTCTTTGGTATGTAAATAAATGGGGACATTTCAAGCTCCGAGGATTGATGGGGGATAATCTCGCCGGTTTACTTGATTACCAGTCGTTGAGTCGTTGGCTGTTTGGTTGTCGTCTCTCAAAATATAGTATGCATGCACTCTTGTTTGGAAGGAGGATTGAGCGCCAATAGTAAAAAAAAAATACAATTTGCTTATTCATTACATGCTCCTTTCGTAGCCTCATCATCCCCATCCAAGCACCGTTTTATTGTTAAGCTGTGTGACCATCAAATAACATATTCGAATGCGATGGATGGGATGTGATCTGATGCTTTTTCCATTAATTGGAAGAGACAAAATATTTCCAGCCAGTTTTCGAGTCACTTAGCCAGTATTGGATTGAAAGCCTTTTGGGTCGGATGGCTGGATGGAGGGAAGCTGTATAATTTCCCCATTTTCAATGTTTTCTTGTTGGAACAAATGACTAGCCAAGTTCGTCATGTTCTTCTACCGTAGTGAATTTACTTTGCTCCATTATTTTGCCTGATTTTGCAAAATTTGCGAAAATAGCTAATTTGTGACTTACTGGCAGTTTAGCCTTTGTGTCGCCCCGGAATAAAAAAAGAGGAAAACGGGATGAAATCCTTTTCACAACAGCATTTAGTTTTTCGTCGATGTATGTTTAGCCAAACCACTACCGCTTTTGTATGGCTGCGTTCCGTTGTTGCCTTCAACTTCGCTGATTGTGATTGTACTTTTGTATGTGGATTTTTCTCTCATGCGATATGCTATAAGCCAATCCAATCCACCCAGATGTTGAACACACATAAATCCAATTTTTCTGACATGTTCCACTCCTGATTTTTCCCTTACTCTCTCTCTCTCTCTCCCCGAAAATTGGATCCGTTCTGGCAAAAGTTGTAGTAGGACAGGACAAGCCTATAAATATTTTGGGAAGCCACTTACTCCAGTTACGAGTTGGCAGTTGTGCGAATTGTTTGGATTGTTTGGGGTGATTTAAGAGACAATAATGGAGTCACCGATGGGGCTCGTCACTTCACCGGGAAAAAATATATGCGGGTTTCAATTGTTTGATTATGTTTACGCTTTTTTTTACTCTATCCTCCCCGCGTGATCATGATTATGATGATGATGATGAGCTCCCATAAAGATGTCAAGATTTGAGAGGCTGATAAGCGAAAATTTTCTTCTTATCTTTACCAATGTATCTTTCTCATTTATTGTGTTCAAGAGATGAATGTCAGGCAGGATCGAGGAATAAAACAAGTGGATTAGCGATAAGGCCAATTTGACAAAATAACGGACAGGGGCGACAGCAGTAGCAGCCCCAGTCTTTTGAATTAAGCTTCTCAATTAGTTAAATGATTAGGGTAATATTTTCTCATCCTCATTGCCATCCAATCAAGTGGCATTAAAGAAATAAAAATCTTTTTGTCTGGTTTCCTCGTCCTTTGTTCAGTTTAATTAATGAAACAATAAATTTAGTTGGGTTTATGGGCTTAAAGCTTTAAACTTGTTTGATCAATAAAATATGCAGATGACTTACGTAAGGAGTGGCAGATCTATGCAGATGTATGTAAATGTAAAAAAAATAATCAAAAATGTTAAACAGAGAACCAATAAACCTTTTAAGTCTTCTCTAAAGTGCAAAATCTTTGATGGTCCGCACTAAAATCATCGCGAGAAAAATGTTCTTCTTTTGATTTCCGCCAATTTTATTTACCTGCATGACTTACTTTTTCCTCTTTGCAGTTTATATTTATTGTCAACAATGACGATGATGATATGAGGCTCTCTCCAATCAAAAAAGTGAAATGCATCTTGATGTTATTACAACGTCGTAAATAATTTGATTGCTTGTCAATCCCAATCTCCTCCTCTTCTCCTAAGCAAAACAAATTTAGTTTGAAGCTCCGCTGTTGTGCATTCACACTCCCCATCCACACAGCAATCTTTTCTTATCTCCTTGACTCGTCTCGTCTCCTTCTTGAACTTGGCTGGCTTCGTAGTAGATTTCATTTTGTTTGCTTACCTTTCTAAAAAAAAAGTTATAAATATGCAAATCATTTTGTGTATACTGTGCAGTAAATATTACTTCGTTAAAAATGGATAAGTCTGCTATATTAGTTTTTCAAAAGCCCATTCATTTCACATTGCATTGCATCTTTGAAATTTGGAGTAGGTATCATCACCAGGGCGACCCAAATCACGCAATGAGCGCAAAAAGCGAAATGACATTTCTAGGTGTGGGTTGCCAAGTTTTA
>JAQGAI010003028.1:0-11346 GCA_034696905.1 Lepidocyrtus violaceus
GAGAAGAAAATGATTAGTATTTTTTCCCATTTTACTTTACAAAAATGGCGCACTTCTTCAACTGACTTCCCTCCCGAGAGAGAGAGATTTCAGATTGAGATAACTGTGCATTTAATTAGCTTAGGAGGAGGAGGAGGAGGAATTATTATGCAATCCTGTTGTTGGCTCTTCATTATTATTATTACAAATCGTTTGGTCATTTTTTACAGGAAAAAAATAGGCAAAATAAATAGAAAAATACATTTTTTATAATAGTTCATTGTTCATACGTAATCCATCCGTCCAATCCATCTCACTTAGAAATAGGCTATGTGGATTTTTTCCCATTAAAATTGAATCAAGCATATGCGAACGCATTTAATAATGGGGGAAGAAAAAAAAGAGTTATTTAATGACCGATGACAATAGGATAAATGGCCGGCTTCTACTCTACCATCATTATTATCTTCATCATCATCCGGCTGTCCGTCCGTTCGTTTTTTTTTGAGGAATACGACGTGACTAGGAAGAAAAGGTCAGCAAGCAGCGCAAGCGTAAGCGTATGGATGGAGGATGGGATTGGGATATGGGATGGGTTTTTGGGATGCCGGGGCCGATGGGCTGAGAACAAATTTATTTATATCCGTAGCCATTCATCTCTGGTGGAGGGATAAATAGTATGTCAATGAATTTTAGATTTTTTTTTCTCGAAAGAAATGAACACATCCTCCAAACAATATTGTCGATGACGATGATGTGAGCAGTGAACAATGCTCATTCATTCAAGAGTCTCATAAGAAGGGATGAAGATGAATTGACAAAAGAAAGAGAATCAAAATAGGAATCACGACACGAATTAGACAGGTGACTAGCCATAGCTATATGGCTTATTATTAGGTGCGCTAAAACAGGATGATGATGATATAAGTATAGCTATTATAGAATTTGCGGATGATTATTAACTCTGCTTTTGTGTTGGTTTTTATACGGCTTGAGCAGAGCTACCTGCATATTTTTTTTTCTTCTGCCGGATTGATTGGAAGATTTTTTTGCATCCAAATGCAAATAGGAAGGGAAGGAAGAAGGCAGCAGCGCAGCGTGTGCATAAAAAATATCGCATTTTTTTTTTTATTATCGTGAATGAAAACATGGATGGATATATGTTTATTGGGCCACCGCCGCAGCCGAGCCGCCTTTGAATGAAATGAATGAAGGTGTTGCATATTATTGGATGATTAACGATTATCGGGATAATATTTCCTTATCTTGTTCATTCATCATCATCCTCATCACATTTAGTATTACATATTTGTATGAGCTTGATTGTTATTTGTTGTGCTGATGATCGGGATGATGATGCCTATAAATAAATTAGGCATAAATAGTCAATATGGTGAGGAGGATGAAGAAGGTGGCATGCAAGTGCAAACGAGCGTGTGCTCAATTTTTCTTCTTCGTTCGTTCTCCCACCTGTTGCAGTTTGCATTTCGCATGGCCTATGTATGTGTGAAGTGAAGAGAGATGGCTTGGTTTGGTTCATTGACTGACAAAATGTACGGGACGCAGCAACACGCACGCATTATTCTATCAAGTCATCTTTTATAAAGCAACGCATTTTTTTTATTACAGGAAGAATAAAAGGTGGAGGAGTGGCAGCAGCGGCGGCATCGCCATCATCGGATAAAGCTGCTCATGTTCTGCTTATGATTATGAATAGTTATAGTTATGTAGCTATTATTGATAAGCTCATAAATCACATCAGTCATCAGTTGGATGGGATTAGGAACGCGTTGAGTTGCTTGCGGTGATGTTTATATAGGTAACTAGCTTACCATTCCTTCCGGTATGAACAAGAAAAGCATAATAAATAATAAAATAAAACAGGTGCACATACGCAATCACATACATGCATATTTGATTGCTTAGTAGCTCATTAAATTCTTAAAAAAATAGGAAGAGGAGAGGACTACTGGCTCCACCCAAGTCATATTCATGTCATGTCATGTCGCAATACTGCATTGCATTGATTGCTTATTCCAACTTTAAAAAATAAATACGTAAAGATATCCATCCGGATGGATCGGCATGACTTAATCAAACGATATTTAAATTTTGTCAAATGTCAGATTCAAAATCGTAATCCAAATTAATTTTAATTAGTGTTATAATTTTGAGCATTTTAAATATTGAAGATGGACATGATAGCTCACCTTCTTCAAACATGGCCATAGATTTTCAGGAATTAAATAAAGTGATCGCTCTACTTTAACTCTGGCAAAGTCCTTTTAATGGAATCCTTGCCAAGTCAATTAAAATCCAAAATGTTTTTTATTATAAATAAATCTTGATTTTGATCTGCAATAATCAAATTAAAAGCTTCCTTCTAATAACTGCTCAGTCAGTGCTCACCGTTCTCCCAAAAAAAGGCTTCTTCTTCTCTTCTAATCTGATCTGGTCTGATTCCACCTGATCAAAAAGGCCGGTGCTGTAATTTTTCTCCCTTGAACGTTTATGCATTAAATCAAAATACTTTTGGCAAAACTACATTGTAGTTATTTACTACGGCTGTGGGTCGTTGGTACATTTTTTTTTGAAGGGGGGGGGGAGGTGTGGACAATGCAAAACAGATTCTTCTTGTTTAGCTACTTTCTTGTTTTAAATTCAGGTGAGGTGAGCCACCAGATCAGATAGATAAATAGTCATAATTGCTTAAATACGGTTGGATATGATTCCTATTACGATAATCATAATCACGTATGACTATCATAATCTATTTGCTACACAACAATCGACTCGCCAACAATGAAACTTGCACTTGCACATTCAAAAAAAGAAAAACCTTCATCTTCATCAGCCATCATTATCGGCGACACAGATTCGGGACAAAAGCGTATTCCTCAGCCCTTTTAATGTTTTTGTGAATGTGCCACTGTGCCAGGTTAAAAAAAAACTCCCTCCTTCATCATCATCATCTTTTTCAAGTTGGTTTCCTCTCATAACTGATTAATTATATATATTTCTGCACGTGCGTACGGCTAATTGTTACTGTTACCTTTTAACTATTATCTCATTTTTGATGTGACATTAGCTCTAAAAAAATTTCTTAAACTTTTGTTATGTAGTTCACCTTTTTTCAAAATTAAAGTAGCTTCAGAGTGTTCGAGAAAGATAAAGAAAAACTTAATATTTTTTTTTTCGACTAATTAACCCGATCCATCAAATTGATTAGTCTTCTTCTTTCAATTCACTCCTCCACTCCCCCTCCATGTCAATGCAAACTGTATGGGATCGTGACATGACATGTGCTGCTGCTGCATCGCGCATTGTTGCAGTTAAAGTTGATGATGGTAATCAATTTGATGATGCCAGGATGTCTTGAGGCGCTATAAAAAGTGGAACTTTTGAAGAGCTTGTTTCATTTAATAAAAAACAAAAAGGTTTGCTCTCCTCAGCTTTTGAGCCTGTATGTAACAATCTAGTCCATGCCATGGGAAACTCTCTTCAACAAAAAAGAAATGTCTTCCTCCCTCCCTGACTGACTTGACTGACTGACTGAGGAAGTCTAATCAGTTATGTAGAACATATAATTGCACAATAAAATAAAATAGTTAAGTAGTTAAAAGTGGAGGAAAAGTGCATTTTTTTAAAAGTAAGTAAAGTGAGAAGAAGATAGTTAAAAAGTTAAAAAACTAGAAAGCGTGGCATTAGCTTATAATAGACGGAGGATTAGGGGAAGGTGGTGGTGTGGGGGTGGATGTGGAATGGCTTATCTTTCACTTCAGCCAGAGCCTAACTAGATTTATTTTTGTTTGAAAACTAATCTGTAATTAAGAGAGAAGGAGGAGGATGATGATGATGAGAAAGAATTAATTAGGAATCTAATATTTAATGATAATGGCAGAAAAAAGAAGGAACAAGTGATTTAAAATAGTTTTTTTTTTGTAGAATTTGAGAAAAATTTTAAGTTTGATTGTTGAGGGGGCTGATGAGTTCTTTTTTTTAGCTTCCTGATAAGCTCATTTCAAAGCGTCCAAGTGTAAAATAGCCGATAGAAAATTACGGTTGGATTAACAATCCAAAAGGAAAATTGCAAATTGCGAATTTTCCATTGTTTTCCTTTCCTTTGGGAAAATTAGGCAAGGCAAACGCTTGACTTGGCAAATACAAAAAAATAAAATGGATAGTTTTTTTCTCTACCGGGGAAAATTATAAGCCAAGTTTGATTTTGCAATGGTGGAATTTGCAATGCCTTTTAATTGAAATTTAACAGCTCGAACAGAAATAGCCATATTCCATTTTTTCTTGTAAGTACCCTCTTGTTTTTATTTTGCAAAGGGGGACTTAGCCATCCGCAAAACTGTGAGAATCAAATGAGGCGAGAAGGAACAGAGGACTGTCCATTTCGCGCTATATTATTTTATTATTATAGCTCGATCCATTCATGCGGAAACCGTAACGTTCCTCCTCCTCCTTATTCGCATTTTTTTTTCGAAGCGAACCAAATTATTTTAAGTATCTTCCTTACTATATTACTAACAATATGGTTAATTTGCATTTTATTTTATCATTATCCTTCATCGGCCGGGGACGGGGACGCGGATGGATGGAGTGAGCGAGGGAAGAAAAAAGGGAATTTAATAAAATGACACTTTAAAGAACTATATTTAACGTTAACGTTTATTATCATTAGCATTCCCATTGTCATCATTACAACAATGCGGTCCAATCTAGCAGGCCATATCACATCACAGGATAAATGAAGCGTTTGTGTTTTTCTTGAAGATTTTCGCTGCAGCGACAACGGCCACAGCCAACACGAAGGATTTATTGAAGTGACCTGATTTCTCCTCCGAGAGATTTATGAAGGTCTGTCAGGACTAGAGTGTCCCCTTCCATTACACAAGCCAAGCCATTTAACAAGGCAATAATTTGTCAATTTATGAGGATATCTTGCAAAAAAAAGAAAAGATTGATCACTTATCGGGCCGGCCGACGCTGGGACGCTTTGACTTTCCGTCCCAAGCCATGATTAATACGGCTCCTCTAAAATAGCAAAAAATGAATCCTCAAGTCACAGAAAAAAAATTGGTGGTTTGGTTTGGTGGAGGGAGGTATGCAGATAAGCGAGACTTGACTTGGGAAGAAGGAACAGGTTTTTTTTGCCAACTTGATAAGATGATGATAAACCTCAAAACAATAAATGGCGAGTTTCGCCGAGTTTCGTTTCGTTTCGAGTTTATTTTTTCGCGAAGACAATCGTCACCAAAATAAAAATTGGTCACCCACCATTCATGACATGCAAATGCAAATGCAATGACAGAAATATATTATGTCTTGTCTTGGCGAAACATGAGTCGTGTGTCTTCTTGGGTGTCACTCTGCTCCTCATTATCATCAGCATCAACATCATCTCAATTAATTTGCTCGGCAAGATCTTGATAAGGAAGTCATGAAAACTCATGTAATGAGATGGTTTTTCATGTCAACTTCATAAAAAAAAACTCCTCTGTGGGATGCGTGGATAAGCGAGATGGCTAACCAAGCAAGATTTTAAATGGGGAGGGAGACATTCATTAAAAGAAATCTCAAATCTAAATAGCTTTTGTTTAAAAATAATTAGGACATCTTCAACATCTTCAATTATCATCGATCATCATCATCGTTGCATATAAGCCCATTTGATTTGAAATGTTGTTTTTATAATTTGATAATAAATGTGTTATATGATTGGAGGTAGCGTTATTATTACCACCATTACTATTATTATTTTGTCGACGAGTTTTTTTATCTTTCTTGGTGATGGATGGTCAGGGATAATATGGCGCTGTGTTGACAGATGGACTGGTAGAAATATTTTTGTTGGGAAATTATTTACGATCATTTTTTTTACTGCGAATCCAAATAGCCATCGCACCAGACATTATATATTGCAAAAAGTAACATCTTTTTTCCTGGTTATCGATAAAATTGATTGATTTTTTTTAAACATTTATTAAGAAGTGGAGAGTGGTTAACTGTTCTATTTTATTTCTTGAGTTTTCGATTTAATTGATTTTTGGAAATTGGGTTGAAGGGTAGTAAGAAATTGGTAGTTTTCTTTTGAAAGTTATTTGGGCTACCGGTTGCATCTTGCATGGATTGCGTAATAAAAAAGCTCAAATATAAATTGGATTTTGGATGAAGGTAACTGTTACGTTATTTGTGTTAAGTGATCAATGACATGATTTTATTTCCTATATTTGACAATTTTTTTTAAAATTAATAATATTAAATTTGGATTTCGAAATGGAATGCTTTGAACAAAGAGCGAAGATGAAGTCTCATGAATACGTTTTTACTGGGAAAAAAATATCTTGATGATATCAACATGTTAACTGTGATGGAATCTGTACGATCCGTCATCAAGGCATTTAAAAATACAAATTTAATGGCGTTAGTAATCCGAGCCGTCCAGAATGGCACGGAAGGAACGGAGAAGGACAAATGAGCTGTTGTGGAATGCCCAATAAGGAGACATTATGCCATTCATGATCATTCACAAAAAGGATCCCAGTTTTCGTCCTTCAAAAAACCTTTCTCCAAATAATAACAATGTTTACGATACAGATTTTTGATGAATGAGCTCTCGTTATCATCGGGATGATAGTTAGTATAAAATATGAAGATAAATAGTCGCAGCTCAAAGGCTGAGGTGTGCTGAACAAGCCGACGACTTTGAATCTGTAGCCATATTATTTCATCCATGACGTAACGATTTTTGTAACGTAACGTAACCTTCTTGATCCTTTTTTTTACTTTGTTGAATGAATACTACGTAACTTTGAACAAAATCTCAGCTTGGTGTCCGCAGTCAATTTTGCTACAAATATTTTGCTGATTTGCTCTGCCGCTGTGCATGCAAGTTCATTTCATTTCATACAGCACCACACTGCCACCCCCTCCATAAGTATATCGCAGGTAGGAACACTGCATTGGATTCTAATATCATCCCATTTAAGTCCTTTTTTTACACATTTTTTTTTTAAAGTCAAGGTGAAATCCACAATTGTACTTGACTTGTTGCATTGGAATGTTATACATTTAACATAACATGTGTATCATTATGTGATGCATGGATGATATGGTTGGACTATTACTGCAACTCAAATGAATGGTCTTTCATTCGTGCGCTCGAAATTACCTGCATAAATCACTATAATTCCTTTTTTTTCAACTGTTGCAAACAGTTTCCATTTTGCGCTGCTGATCATCAACATCGACACTGACGCATAGCTTGTTTTCAATTGTAGAAGTCTCCTTTTGTATGAAAAATATTAAGCGTAGAATAATACAAGCAACTCACTGACTCAAGTATAGAAAATTTTGCTAATTTTTTTTATTATGATTATTCATGGGCTTATGCATTTCTAGATTATCCCCAGTCATATAGCAAAAGTTGAATAGACAAATCCTTAATTTCTCACAACTGAAGTGAGTCAGTATAATAACAACAAATCCATACATAATTATGGCTTATAATGTCTAAGGCTGAGTGCAAACCAAGTGTAGCAAAAAAATATATAGTTAAATAGCAATTTTTGCAAAGAAGATATAATTTTTTATTATTGCATAATAATCTCTAGGTAAAGCCTACATATCATCTATAATGTGGTATGTGTAGCACTGTCCATATCTCATTCGATTTCCTTTCTTACGAACGAAGCCTTGCGGCTCAAAGTATCTCTGCGTATGAATTCCTTATCATATCACTGTTAAATGTGCAAACTATGCCATTTATCTAGCCATTCTGTATTCTTAGCTCAACTCAATTCAAATCAAACTATTATTCGTATGCACACATATAGCTTGTTTTTTTTGTTGTATTGTTGGCTTATTGTTAAACAACGTGTTTCTGTTTATATTTGTGTGTTACAGGTAGACACGGATCAGGATTTTTCCCAACAGCTTCAACAAGATATCGCTTGCCGACCAACGACTTGAATTCGTTGAACTAAAGGATATGGGATGGTCAGGTTTAGTTGAGTGAACGAGTCCGACCTGCGAAGGAAGGATAAATTGCGAGGAGCCTCCTCCGCCAAGAATACTAAAAAGAAGCCAGTTTCAGTGCAGTGCAGTGGTCGGCGGGGTTTTAATAATCATATCATAATTACAATTATCATTGTCATCCTTCCCATTTATTTCATTGTTCCTCATCATCATCATCAACACATCGTTAAGTTTTTTTTACCATGGATTGAGTCGCTCTTTGATTTTATTTTTTGCAAAATGGAAGTGCTCACGCCAACTGGCCGGCCTCGCTACATTCCCAGCCAGCAGCAGCGCTTCTTCTCGACAGCATCAACAACAGGACGGGAGGGAGGAGGAGGGACGATGACGCGGTCATCGGGACTACTTTCCCATCATAGTCCTCACCACATTAATGGGCAAAGCTCCCCTCCATCCTCCACCGCCGATACAAGCATCAGGGATAAAACCAAGTTGCTCCAATTAGCCGAGAAGGTTCATACCAAGAAGGGTGGCGCTAGCACTGGCTCCTCCACTCCAAACTACACGAAAAGCTTTAGACTCAGCTCCATCACCTCCGCGGTTGGGAGGAACAATAATAACAAGAATGACAGTGGCTCGTCGACGCCATCAGTGAGGAGGACAAATAGCACGATGTTATCCTCATCATCATCATCCTCTTCGAATTCGGGACCACCGCCGGTGACCTTAACGAGGTCAAAGGGCATGGAGAACTACAAGAATCCCAAGCTATACGCGAGCTTCTCCAGCAAGAGCAGCTCCAAACTGACCAAGGCTCTGATAAGGAGCGACCCCGCCAAAACGAATATCGAGCATTTGGTCAATCACAATAAGACTACTCCCAGCCCTCCCTCCAGGGGAGGAGGGGGAAGTGAAGTGAATAATAGTGTGTTGGTGAGTCATCATAACAGTGTGAATACTTTGGGAGGAGGTCGGAACAAATCCTCCACAAAGCCTTCTTCGGACCACAATGCTGACCACCATCATTATAGTAATGGAGGTAGTGGTGGTGGCGGCGGCGGACTAAGTAGCTTCATCACACCGCTCAAAGCCCTCCACGCCAGTTTCCACGAGAGGTCGAGCAAACTGGGCCAAACGAGGGCCAAGCTATTCTCCCATCATCATCATCAGCAGCAGCAGCAGCATAATCGGGACTCATCAGCATCCATTTCCGGAAGCAATGCGAAGCTCCTGTTCGGCACGCAAGAGAACCTCCACTCCTCCAGCATTGGAGGGAGTGCAAGTAGCAGTAGCTCTGTGGAGAATATTTTGGCACAGGAACAAGTCAAGCCACACAGCAGAGCTAATTATAATAATCGGAGGGCTAACGCCCCCACCATCATCACCTCCAACAATAACAGTAAAAATGTTGCGTCATCGTCGACGACTACTCAAACAAGCCATAATACTCCAGATTTTCTGTCATCATCATCACCCTCCTCAGCAGCAGTGGCCACCTCAACTACCAACGGCCATCATATTAATAATAATGATAATCATGCTGAGACAAATGGCTTTGATGATAAGCCAAGGAATACGAACGGCTTCGTTGCTTCCAACACGCCTGACATTCTTGGAGGCTGCTTGGATGTCCCCAGTCATCATCATCATAATAATGACGGTAATCAAGTCAGAGCCCGGCCTTCATACAATAATCCAACTACTAGCCCAAGCCATGACAGGATGATGAGTCCCTCCAATGGCTGCGGCCGTAAATCTCAACTTCAGCCGGTGACAAATAATTACAGTGATCATAGTCATGATGCCTTCCATAACAAGCGGAAGAATATAGTGGTTCGGATGAGTTACGCGGAGGAGGAGGATGAGGAGGGGGACGTTTTTGACAGTGATGGTCATCATCATCACTCCCTCGTCATTAATGGTGGGGGTGTGGAGGGAATGTGGTCCACTTCCCCGATCATGGTGAGCACGGTGACCCCGAAACTGACTCGGCATCAATCTGGCTCCGGTGCATCGGGACTGTTGACCGTCAGCAATTACTGTGGGGAGGATGAGGACGGTGATGGGACTGAAGTTGTGGACGTCCCGGTTCCCATCCCCGCACCAACCTTCTCCTCCTTTTTGGCGAGTGGTGGCGGTGGTCGGAATGTTAGGACAAGTAGGGGTGGCGTGCTTATCCAACCGCCGCCAAGGACTTCCTCCATCTTATCATCGAGTGCGTCGTTAAAAAAGTCGCCGGCGACAGTGTCTTCGGAAGGGAGTCAAAATGGTTTGCTCAGAATATCTGAAAATCTTGGCGGTGATGGTGACGCTGATAAGGCGGCGGATTCCTCCTCCCTTGAAGGAGCCGGAAGCTCATCGTCTTGGCTCCATCTCAAAAAAGACTCCGCCACTTTGAAGGGTGGAGTTAATTACGAGAACGACATCAGTAATAGGCTGTTCGACAAGTTGAGTCTGGAAAGGGCCGAAGCGTCGCCGACCACCGATGATAATGCTTCATGCTCTGAGGTGATGCCGCTGCCAAAAGAAACCGCCCATGTCAATGGAGGCCGAAGTCGAAGAGGGCTCTGCATGGATGAAGCCAGTTTGGGAAGTGGCGGCTTCCTCCTCTCCGAGTCCCGCCCTCAAACGGCCCTTCTAAGTGATGAATACGCGCAGTATTTGGGGTACGGGGATGAGAGGGAGGCGGCGGAGGAGCATCAAGCTCAAGCCCGTTTAAACAAAGTGCTTCATCAGCCGCCCCTGCCCATCCCTGAGAATGAGGAAGGGGAGCTCGATGTTTTTGGTGATGGGGAGGGTTGTGGGAGTGAAAAGAACACGACCATGCTGGCCATCACCACCACCTCCCCCTCCCGCAAGATCAGGAGGAACCTGACCAGCATCATGAAGCCCCAGAATGGGAAGCGTCATGACGAGAATGGGAAGAGGCTGATTCAGCACTCGGTCAGTTTTCGTGGTGGCTCCAGTCAACTTCAACAAGAGATCATGGGGGAGGGGGACAGTGAGAAGAGGGTGGGGGTGATGTTGGTGAAGGTGCCGGTGCCTAATACTACTGTGGTTGATGTGGGTGATGATGGGAGGAGTTGTGCTCGGCTGGCCAAGTTAGGGCTCTCCGAGAGCTTCTCCAAGTTCGATCGGAAGCGCTCCAGGAGCCTCCCCAAGTCATTCATGTCCGTGAGGAATGGGCTGAGGAGTGTTCTGCCGAGGTAAGTAAAAAAAAACTGATACATTTATCAAAGCTTTTTAATTTCCAAATTCACAAATCACAGCAATTCAGTAACATTTTTCATGAAAGAAGATAAGCAATAAGATAAGACCTCTGTGCGTGTTACTAGCGTACCTATTCTAATGAATTGAGTGAGTGCGGACGCTGCCAGGATA
>JAQGAI010003029.1:0-11345 GCA_034696905.1 Lepidocyrtus violaceus
ATATAACAGATAAATATTGCTCCTAAGCTGCAGTAAATACTCTTTTACTTTATCAACAAAATTTTCATTTTCACTTAGAGATATGGTTCGGCTTCGGTTCGAAAAATATGAGTTCCACTCTGCAATCGCATTCCATTTGACTGACTTGTTTGTGGATTTTACCTTAAATGTTGGAACTTCTATGGTTGGTCTTACTCTCGTTGCACACCATGATTTTTTAAACCACCTGCCAAATATTTCACTATCAGCAAACTTATATACAAATTTTATTAACAATAACTTTCTGCGCTCTAGAATTGAGAATAGATCTAGCCTAACATAATATTTAGTAATATCTATTCCTCTTCCTGAGAGCTTCCCATATTTAAATTTTTTTGCACATATTGGTAGAAAATAGGTAAGCAGAAACCTATCAATTTTTTTCTGAATTTTCTGCAACTCATTAAACGTTTGGACACACCACACAATGATACCATAATCCAAAATGGAAATAACGAATGATGACATAAAAATCTTTAACACATTTTCTGACATCAGTCTTCTTAAACTATAAATTCTGGCAAGTGCACCATTTACTCGATTTTCAACTAATTCTAAATGTGGCTTAAATGAAAGGCGACTATCCAGAGTAATTCCCAGATATTTAAACACACTTACATTTTCAATTTGAACATTGTTCACATAAAAACTTGGAGGATTCAATGTGCATTGCTGTTTTGAAGCACTGTCATTACTTTTGTAGCAGTACATGGCTTTAGTTTTTGCTACATTAATCTGCAGATCATTTTGATTGCACCAAATTAATAAATCATTGAGACAGGCCTGTAATGCAGCCGTCCCTTCTTCAAAATTTTTACAACTGGTATAGATCACAAGATCGTCGGCGTACAATACATGTGCTAATTTTATAGCCTTGCTAATGTCATTGACATATAGCGAAAAAGTTAACGGACCTAAACAATTGCCGGGAACTGTACCATTGTTTAAATCATAATAGTTTGAATACATACCTCCATTTAAAATTCTAAATTTCCTATCTGTGTAATAGCTTACAAAGGTCTTAAGTAAATATGGCGGCAAGTTAAACTCATTCATCATTTTTCTAACTAATTTCTTTCTATTTACGGAGTCAAATCCCTTCTTGAAATCAATAAATATTGCTACTGCCTTACCTCCCCGCTCATCCACTATTTCAAAAATATCTTGAGTGAACGTAGCAACGGCAGTCTCACATGACCTATTTGGCCGAAATCCATGTTGATTTGGATTTAATTGCGAAGCACAATATATCATTAAGCGATTAAAGAGGAACCTATCAAATATCTTTGTTAGACACGGAAATTGAAAAATTGCTCTATAGGAAGATGGATCTGTTAACTTCCCTTTTCCCTTATATAATGGAATACAATCAGAAATCTTAAACGATTTAGGTACAATTCCCGTCTGACATATGCTACCGAACAAAAACATAATTGGAAAACATAAAACACCGGAAAAAGTATTATAAATTCGCTTGGGAACTGTGATTGTATCTGTTGCGCATTTTTTATTACCGGAAATTGCGTCTTTAATTTCCTTCTCGGTGACAATTGGATTATCACGCTCTTGGATTACATAAGATTTTTCATACAATTCAATCTCAGGCAATAACTCGGACACATTACTTTCTGAATTTTTTAAAATAAACTCTTCAGATAATTTATCTACGATTTCTACAGGATCTTGAATCACTTCACCTGTACCTAATATTAGTTTACAGATTGGAAGCTTATTAAGAGAGCGAAAATTGGTAAGTTCATTAAACAAATCCCATATTTTACAGGAACTGGTTAGGGTTTGAAATGTTTCACAAAAATAATTTCGCTTTGACTCGTGTATTAACCCAACTACATCATTTCTTATTTTCCTATATTCCGCACTATGTTCAAGCTCCCCTAACATAATTTCTTTCAGTAAATTATCACGCTTTTTAATTTCGTTTTTAATTTTTTTCGTGAACCACGGTTTGGATTTACCACTAACTATTTTCTTTTGAACAGGAATGAACTGATCAAGTAAAGCCAGAACATGTTTCTCGAAAATCATGCAGTTCTGTTCATGATTTATCTGATTGCATAAAAATGACCAATCAGTAGTTTTTAAAATCTCTGTGAATTTATCAACGTCAAGTTTTTCGTAATTTCGAAACATGATTTGTTTATGTGGACATGCGACTTTAACTTTAGCTAACCTAACACAAGTTAGGAGATGGTCTGAACCGCATATAGCTAATCCTTCACAAATTACATTACTGTTATTATCAGCATAAATGTGGTCTAACAGAGTTGAGGTGAGTCTAACCTGATTACCTATTTTAACACTCGCAGTTCTAGTCGGAAAGTTTACAATTTGTGTTAGATCGTACTGGTTAACATGACAGAGCAACCTTTTCTTATTTTGACTAGGTTCTGATAAATTAACATTAAAATCCCCTAGAATAAAAATACGTTGATCTTGTTGTTTTAGGTAGGAACATACCTCATTAAAATAATCGAAAAATGTCTCATTTACACACGTTGGTGGAACATAAAAAATTGCAATGAGCATTGGTTTCACTCCATGCCTCTTAACACTGACTATATTACATTCAACAAGTGGTGGGGGTGTGCTTGGCAACTCAACTACATAGAAATTACAAGACGAATGAATGTACAATATTGTACCCCCACCTTCCTTCCCTACTCTGTCCGATCGGATAAAATTATAATTGGGAACATAAAAATCATGATCCCTGTCTCTTGATGAGTCCAGTTTAGTTTCTGTGACACCTAGTAGCATAACATTTTTTTCGTAATTTAAAAACTCGTAAAGTTCAGCGTATTTGCTTTTAATACCATTGACATTTAAGTGGGCTATTTTTAACCCTTTTCCTAATTTAGGTACATACATATCACTATCTACTTCAAATGCAGGACTACTGCTGTCGTCACTTATATTAAAATGGCTATCAGTAAATGTATATATGTTGTCTTAATCCTCCTGTGGAGATGATGGGGACGGTAGAATGTTGCATGCTGTACATGTCCAGAGTTCTTTGATTCTCATATAGTCCGGATTGGGAATTTTACTGGGATAGCATTTCCTATGAATAAATATATTACATACATTACAGCACATATAATGCTTTCCACATTCAATTATGGTTTGGCAGATGCTGCATGTTCTCATCATTGGATCCATTTTTCTTGGTATTTTGTCTTGTCTTATATCATATCACATCAGTCTTCAGACGTCAAAATGGAATGGACTTACAAATTTACGCCCGTCAGCCACGGGCCGGCTTAAAAGGCAGGAGCATATAGTAACTGATATGCCAGCAGTTCCAGTCCTTCCAGGGAAGAGAGTGGGAAGTAGTGTGGGAAGGAATACCTCTTCAGGTTTGGCTTCTATAGCACAGCAGGGATACAGGTCAGCCAGCAACACGATTCTCGTTGATATTCCTTATAATTTGCAACGGACACTAATTCTAGAATCCACAACTTTCGAACTTTAACTGTTCAGCAGTGCGATCACTAGTCACTTTCTAATTTTACTTTTTATGATACTTTTCAAAAATGCCTTTCAGTGATATAATTTTTATGTTTAAACAGTTACTTTTTCAATTATTCTAGTGGTTTGAATAGCACAGCTTATACACACACATCCTCTCTCTTGCTTGCTTAATGAATGAATCTATGCTAATGCTTTCCCTTCTTCATATTGGAGTTGGAGGGGTAGAGTCGGTCGGTCCACGTCATCATCAGTTTAATATGGCTGGCTTCGTTGCTATATTCTACTCCCATTCTACGAGTAAGTCAAGTGCTTTGCTTTGGATTGAATTGACTTTTATTCTTGGCCTTTCCTGCTTTTAAATCCAAAATTGGTTTTGTGAGTAAAGCAGGGTGAGCAAACTGGCATCCACCAGCAATAATGCATGGCTTGGTTGGGTCTCCTTCCTTAAGCACAATTGACAAGGTGGAAAAGCTCACGTATGACGGGAATTGCACATAATATCAATCCATTCCATATCCATCCAATTTCATTCCTTGCTGTTCATGCTCGATAAAGAAACGACAAAATCTTTGATATGCTCTAACCAAGGCATATGGCTGCATAGTGCTACTTACGATTAGTATTTTCCACCCTCTTCACATTTTTGAGTGGATGAGTGACAGTCTATGTAATAGTATCCATATAAAGTCATTCCATCCCCTACTCCAAATACCTACTTATTTCAGTAGAGAAGAGCAGATAGTAGCTGTATCATAAAGAGGGAGTAAAGGAAGGCCGGGAGCCCAGCCGAGGGAAAAAGAGGGGATGGAATGAGGCAATCAATATCATCCAGCTTATTAGCCAGATCCACTTTGATTCACTTTCCCTCTGAATAAATTTTAATGCGTTCATCAATATTTCTCCAGATATTGTAAATATGTTTATCCGTGAGCAAAAAATTTAAAATCTTACTTTGTACATAAATGATTTCTCCATCGTTATATAAACTATCATCTGTATACTGCGTGGGAGTACTGTAAACAAAAATCATTATGAGTATTATGACGCAACCACCATTGCCCAAAGTAAAAGCTACTTACCCAAAGCTTATAGACAGGCGACTCAAGTAAGCAGTAAAGTAAGTAATGCTCCCTGTCCCTCACTCACGTCATCTTCATCACACTAGAATGACTGGAAGAAATGAGAAAATCATCCTTAGCAAAATGACCAGAGGCTTTCATGCTGGTAACGACGATCCTATCTTTTGGATTAAATGACGACCGTGTAATACGCACTTGTCCGTCTCAATTCATCTTGCTTGGCCGGATGTTTTGTTGCACCCTCATCCCATACTCATCCATACAGTATTTTTCGTCTGGACAAATGAATCCTTCTTGGTTTGTCATGTGCTGAGGGAAAGAAAGCTCTCAGCCTTCCTTCCGTTTCCATATGCGTAGTAAAAACTAATATAGCTTATGTAACACACAACGCGACTTTCTTTCCCTCTCTATCCATTTGCTTCCTAGTCCAATAAATTGGCACATTTATTTTTTTGCTAATTTTTTGCTTCGCGCTTGATTCCAGCCAAGGCTTCATTATTTTGATCATTTTAGAATTTGCAACGGGATCAATGCGTACAACCAGCTCCTCCACACATATGTACGCATGTTTTTTCCTCGTCCCTCATGCCCTCGATACGGATCCGTTACAAACGAAAACTAACATGAGAAGAGGTTGAGAACGTGTCCCCTATTTATAGTGTCCAAATCCTTACGGCGGTTCAAATTGACTGGCTTAATTTAACTCTCTGTGGAACTTCTTGCCCCAAAACCTATCCACCAGATCAGACTTCTTCCCATGATTTTTTTTTGTATTTCAAGTTGCGTAAAAGTGGAAGAAAGCAACGGGACTTTTCCCAGAGACTGCGGATTTTCACAGACTACACGTTATGACTATGATGGGATGTGATGCGGCGGTGGTGAAAGTCTTTTTATTTTTTATTTTACACAAGTATTTTGCTCCCTTACAATGTCTTTTTAAAAGGGTCTCTCTCTTCCTCTTCATAGTTTTCACTCGTTAGCTTTCTTTGGACAGGATGATGGTGGTGGTGTGGCTCCTAATGCTATTTTCCTATACTGAATAATACATGGTCCGAAGAAGGAATTTTTTTCTAACTTTCCAATTCAATACATGCCATTACCTTATAATACAAGCATTTTTGGAATTTCCCCCCCTGCTCTTCTGAGCCTGCCTGCCTTTCAATTCAAAGCGTCCGTCCGTCCGTCCGACCGTCGTCGTCCTCCTCCCTCACTCAAGTCATTATTACATACAACCACAGAGCCTTATAACTTTCTCCAGCTAACATTATACATTTATGAACATTATCATCATTGTTGAGCCAATACCCACCAAATACTACGGTCTAGATAACATTTTGAGATTTTCCTCTGATCCTTTGTGCTCGCTAGCTTTCTCTTTTGGATGGCTGAGGAGAAAGTAGTTCATCCGTAGTATATATTACTATGATGGGGGGAGAAAGTGTTGCCGCAATGCATTCTAATGTTGTCGTCAACGCTGAAGGAAACATAACAACAAAACAGGAGCAGCCCACGCACGTATCACTTTCCCCAATCCTGCCATACAATTTCTCCTTTCACCAACTACACCAAGCCATAGCACAGCATACCGATGCCTTTCCTTTAGGAAAAAGTGAAATGAATAGCTTTTTATAGTCCCTCGTCGTCCCCTTGTCGTAGTATCCTTCAATTTCCACCATACGGCTGTATGGGTGTTGGTGTTGTTGGTGATGCTCGCGGTGCTGCTGATCATTGTCGTTGACAAGAGTGAAAGGCTGATCCAGGCCACTTGTCTCCAGCATTAATTTAACTTAGTCAAATCCCGACCCAGATTTCAAAATTCATCTTCAGCCTGTCAATAAACCTCTCCGGAGAATATGTCAACAGCTCCTCTGGAATGAAATGAATATTATACAATGAGATGAGATGAGATGGATGGAAAGGAATTCTTCTGGAGCCTTCCAAACAACAAGAGCATCTCGTAAGGGCATCATCATCATCATCAACAACATCAGCTCATCTCCCATCCCATCTCATCCTCTATATGGAGCGCTTTCTATGACAATGGTGAGGAGAAGCCAGCTCATTACTTCCCTCTGCAGAGTATCATATTTATGGAAGGGGAATGGAGAACGTGTTTTGTCACTCATCCACTCATTTTTTTGGGGGAAAGTGGGATGAACAAAGATTCCTAATGCCTGGATGCATAGCTTTCTCTTCATATAAAATTCAAAAGCGGTTTGTTCAGTCCTCCTTTCCATTCCTATCATCAAAGCAGCTGCTCCAGTTTTCTGATTTATATCATCATGCAGCAGCATCATCATCCCCACATAATAAATATAACAATGCTTCGTTGAAAGTGAAAGTGCTTAAACACTCTCTTCATTATCTCGTTCAAATTCCGATACCAGGAGCAGGATGATGATGAACAGAAAGCATTCATACTTCTGCGAGTTTCCATATGATGGGATTAAACTGATACGAGTATATTATTACGTAAGCTTAATAATAAGAGTAGGCCATGCCATGCAAGAACTTATTACAGTAATAAAGGATCATCCTATCCCATCCTACCTAACTTCCAATCAATTCATCCAATCCAACATACTTTTCTTCTCCGAGCAAATATGACGAAATAAGGGAGACTTGTATTTCATTTCACTTTTCACTTTCACTCAGAATAAAATATGCGCACTCACTCATCCAGCCATCCTCATCTCATCGGTTTAAGTACCTACCATACTTACAGTATTATCCATACTTGAAGAATGGAAAGCAATAAAAATGCACATAAAGAAACTCCTCCAACACGATGCTCCTCCAGATTTTCCCTTTTCCCCGAGAATAAAGACAGACTTTGAGGAGGGAAATGGAGTAGCGGTTTGTCACTGTCAAATCTTCAAGTTGAGTTAATGCCTTTGGCTGGATCTGTGGATCTTCCTATCTCACATTTATAATATTGACTGGTCTCTCTCCCTTTCTTGTTCCTTTTTCTTCTTCCCCACTCCAGTCAGTATGACGAGGGCTGGGATACGCATCGAAATAAGTTCCTTTTTTCATATCGCCACCACCACAAACATTACCATCCCATTCCTCCGCCCGTTGATGATGGAAGAGATAGACTGACAGATTTAAAGATGGACGGGTTTCATATACGAAGTAATATTGGAATTTTAGCTGAAGTTAATGTCTGGGAAGATTTGTCAGGAGCTGGGCTAGTGGAGTGACGGGGAATTTTTGTACATTTTATTTACAGTAACTTTCTTTCATATTTATGTGCCTACCTATATTTCTTTGCCTGTATCAAGGCACATAGTCAGCTTATATGTAGACACATAGACAGACATGGCCTGTATGTACTTAAGGAACAACTTGCTTTATTATCAATTTTTAATCGATTTTTTTTATGAACAATAAGGAACCTTTTATAAAGGAAGATGGCTGATAGTACAACCAAAAAAGAAAACCGATTATTCAACAGTCCCGATTTTTATTTTGATAAAAGTGGGAGTGGAGCAGCTTTATTGTCATCGTCATCATCAAGCCGAATGACGGAAGGAGGAGAAAGTATTCCAGGAAAAAAATACAAAAGCTTTTATGAGGTTATTGGTCGCCCGCCGCCGTAGTAAGTGTCATCTTGTATATAAGCCAGGAGGATATTGATAATGATGAGTCGAGTGTATGTATTCCTCTACCTACTCCAGAAAACTGGAGCAGACTGACTCTCAGTCTAACTAGATATGCCACATCATTATGGCTCGTAATCATCATCATCATCTTGAGCTTCATGATTCTGATCATTGGAATGATTGAGTAAGTCACGACGGAATAAAAGCAAAGCAGAAGCAACAAAAAAAAACTTTTGCTTTCGTTTCGTCGTAGCCCATATTTTTCAGAACCAACCCATTTCCATTGTATCCACCAGACCAAGCCATGCATCACATAAACTAGCTAACTAACCAAAAATGACAAATATTTTTACTGTAGTCAATCAAGCCATATATGTAGAACTATCTAGGCTAGGTAGTCAATCCCACCAGCATAGCAGCATAATCATTATTTCATTTCTCCGAAATTTCTGGTGGCTCGTGTGCAAACAAGTAAGACAATTTTTTTCGGGGGGGTGGTAAGGAAAGGACTTTTTCCCGGAAATATAAAAATAAACTGGGTTACGAGTGATTGCCTTGATTAAATCCGGTTAGCGTGTAGACAAAGCCAAAACTAAAGTCTGAGTCTGCTCCTTTGACACTTTTGGCATGTTGACTCGTGTCGCTACCAGAAAATTATTGTAATCAATATTACTTACTTTGAGCTTCAAGTTTTCTAACACGTTACCTTTTTTTGAGCCAACAACGTTTAAAGTTAAATTTTCATCAATATAAAATGACAGCTACTAAAACAAGGAGAGAGAAAGTAAAAGGGGAAAAAAACTTCCATCACTTTTTCCCCCGTTCTTCCTTAAGTCATGTTAAAGCCCAGCCATTCAAAGTGAGCGGCAGGTTGGGCTTTTCCCCCTTCACACAACTTTTAGAAGAATTTGTGGAAGAAAAAAAATAAAAGTGATGGCTCTCCTATTTATGTATGTCCTTATTCTCTTTGATGATAAAATCATGATAGAATCTTCTCCCCATTTACTTGGATACAAGCGGGAGATTGAAGTCAGAGGTGCTAGCAGTTTGTCAGTTGGCTGGCAGTTTTTTTTCCCCGCTCTCCCTCTCCCTCCATGTTTAGTGGAGGAGGATGATGATGATGATGATGATAAGGGGGAAGAAAAACAGGAAGACAGCTTCAAGATTAATCGCAGAAAAGTAATTTGTCACAGGAGGACTGAGCTCCCCAAAAAAAAGTCCAAGTCAAAGGCAGGGTGGAAGGAGAAAGAGGAACGGAACAGAACAGAGAAAGGAAGGAAGGAGCCTTCAGACGAAAGAAAAAAATTGGCAAAGAAAGGGAGGAACTAAAATGGAGAATGTGGGGAAGTAAAAGTAACTAAAAGAGGGGACTAGTTAAAAAAAATAAAATAAAAGGGGGAAACAAGGGGGAAAACACCACATGAGATTTGTGAGAATTCATGAAAGTTAGCACAAGCATGTTGGAAGAGGAGGAGGAGAAAGCCGGAGAGAGAAAGGAAAAGGGTTTATAAGACATTTTCATCCATTTTTTTGTGTCCATCCATGATGATAATATAATACATTCTTCGTTCAAGATATATTATATTAACTTGGTTTTATATATATATATTTTTTGGGCTAATAGGCAATATAAATACTAACAACAAGTCGAGCTATCTAATACGTAGCAACTTTCTTTTTTAGAAGGCTTGTTCCTAAAGCTAACATTTTTTACTAACTTAACAAGGGAGTACAGCTTTTCTTAGCCATTCATCTGGAATTGTTAGGAGGATAAGTTGATACTTTCTCCGATAGTTATGTAATGGCTTAAATGTGTTTATGTATGTTTGTTATGTATGAATACATATCTGTATGATGCTTATCGTCCATTACTCTTTTTTTTTTGTAAAAAAAAACCACAGCGAAAACTGAATTGGAGATGTGAGGTTTTAAAAAGGGAAGGAAAATGAGCCAAAAACTTGGTTCGGAGAGCTTTCTCTCTCTCTCTGGCTGTTTTTCTACACTCCCACTCCCATTCCACTTCACCACTACTAGAGTTCCTTTCTCATGAATGAAGGATATCCGTTTACCACATAAAGTCTGGCATCCATCCCTATAGTAGATGCTCATGTTCTTTACGTAAGTAATATGTACGCGTTTTTCTTTAAATAAAAAAAGCTCACTCCGAACTCGAACTGGTAGAGCTAGAGCCGGAGCTATAACGGATTAGTTTACTTTCTATAATCTCTCTTGGAAGGGAAGACAAATGAGTTTGCTTGCGGCTTTAAAAGTGAAATAAAGCTTCCTTCTTCTTCCAGAAGAGTTTAGGCCAAGCCAACAAACACGAGTGAAAAATAAGGGGAAAGCTGAGCTCAGTTGAGTTGAGGAGACTGATCTTCTTCAAGAGGGAGGGGAAGGAGACTCCGCTCAAGAAATTAAGGGACCCGCATTAATGGAATCAAAACCGAAAGTTAGCCTTGCTTTATAATTCTCCCTCCCCAGTCATGCTCCACTCCAATGGTGGTGGAGGTGGTGGTGGGAGCTCTCTTCCTTCCCTCCCTCTCTTCTCTTTTTCGGCCGGAAGATAATGTCTGTATAGTTATTTGAGAGAAAGCACTCTCAATGAATTAAAATACATGTTTAATATAACAAGCACTCTCCCTACTTATATTTTACACGAGGAGAAGGGGGAAGACTTTCTTTTCAGTGTAAACTTTCCTTTTTCTTCTCTAGCTGATTAAATTTAAAACTAAGTAGTCATCAGGAAAGTAAAATACTTTATGAGGAGGAGAAGTGCGTGCATGTCCCCTGTCCTTCTTTTTTTTTGGTGGCCCTGAAAAGCCATTTTAGGTATATGGACTATATTTTTAAGTACACGTATCGTATATCATCAAGTGTTGAGCTTGGAACTTGATATAGGATGATTTCTCGGAGAAAGTGGAAAGACTTTCCTTTATTTTTAAAAGAAGTCTCAAGTATGACATGATGGCAGTTATTAATACATTTCAGACCCAATTTCACTTCTTCATGAGAATGATGATGGCTGATTAAATTTTTCACTCCCTCCAAAGACTTTAAAACTTTTGGGAACAGAGGAAGAAGACGTGGTCAACTCGGATTTTTTTGAAACTTGGTAGGGAGGGGTATCTTG
>JAQGAI010003030.1:0-11343 GCA_034696905.1 Lepidocyrtus violaceus
CCATTATTCAAAAAAAAAAATATTGCAAATCTGCAATTTGCTGTTTGCTTGGCAGGATAAGTTCATATTTTATTGTTCCACAACAGCTGCCATTATATCCCTCTCCATCCCAATACTATATAATTACCAGCATATGTATGTGCATAATTATTTTATGTAAATTTTTGCGAATATTTTGACATAATATCGTAAATTAGTAAAAACAAAAATGTCTTCCTGAAGTTGAGTTAGTTTCGTCATCAGTCATAGTTATAGGCTGAATTATAACTATCTATCTAGTTTAACTAGGTTTGCGTCACAAACATAGCTATAAGGGAACAGACAATAGGAGCAATCCAATAGACTTGGAACTTGATGGGCATCGAGTGACCCCCCACGGTGAACTCCAGGGCTGTGGCCAAAATCGGATTGAAGAAGCCGCCGGTGTATTGGTTCCCTACAAGAAGCATGTAAATGTAATCTAGATCGGTTAACTCAATTCAAAATGCTGGTTAAAAAAATTTGCAAATTGAAATTAATTGGATTAACCTATTCCGGAGAATATGGCCTTCCCCGCGTTGATCATTGTGAGAGCTTTGTCCGGATTGGCATTATTCTGCTGTCGGATCGCCGTGTGCCAGACATAGCTGAGGAAGCTGAAGCCTCCTTCAATCAGTATTCCAAAATAGGCTTCCGACTAAAAAAAAATAATATAGTTTACAAAATAATTTAAAAAAATTATATTTAACTTTCCACCATTTTTAATTAACAATCTTGAAAACTCTTTGCCTTCTAATTTTTACCCTCAACTGAGTGCTCCAAGAGCTTGGAGAGGCACGGGCCATATGATGATTGGAACGCTTCCAGAATGTCCAATGATAGGAAACATTCCACAACAGTTGGATCCAGTAGTAGGCCAAAAATATTCCAACGATTTCGCCCAGGAACATGATCAGCAGGAAAAGGTATTTTGCGAACTGGTCATCCTTCCCGGGGCCACGGAGCCCCTTAATATGCTTGATCACGAGGATGGAGGGATTGGCAACGAACTTGCCCCTCGTCGTCTGCCACATCAGCGTAAGGAACAGGATGGTTGTGTAGATCGGAGCACCGAACAGCTCGTAAACTGGAGGAAAATGAATGAATGGACATGACATGAATTAAAATTTTTGCAAATGAAATGGCTTGCGAATTTATTTTTTAATTTTGCTCATTACCGATGATATTACACTCGAAGCAAATGACGGCGGACTCCATCGTCCCGATCATTTCCGTGGCGCCCACGGGAATGTCATACCCTCCAAGCCCGAGTTTCTCTAGGTGGCCCTCCGTGATTAGGAGCCGTCTCAGGACATCGCAGAAGAAGAAAGTGACTACGAGGACCAGGAGGGTGAACACCAGGTCATCTGCATTGTCGTAGAGTTCGGCAAGGCTGGCGGTCATTTTAGTCTGGGTTATTTTTTAGTTTAGTAATCAATTCAATCGTAATTAGCTGCTCATGACTTATGACTGAGCATGAAATAAAATAAAAATATTTCTAACTTTCCATTCCACTCTATCGTAGAACGAATCCGGTATGAAAAATACAGATTCATGAAAGTTCAACAACCAAAATTAAATCCCATCATGTTACGTAACAATGCGTAACGATAGACGTAATTTTATTGTTATAGAAAGTGAGGACATTCATCATCATTTTAGCTCGAATTAGGATTTTTTTTTCTGGAAAAAATTATTCCAGTGAATGCTGTCTTGTATACCAAGTCAGGATGATTAGATATAATAAAAATATGAAATGAAAAACTCTTGCTTCATAAATAAATATGCTCCATGCTCCACCCAACACACCAAGCAGCTTCCTCCATGTTACCGATGCAGCGAACCCACGAGGAAATTTTTTCGAAAATCGAAGTGGAATAAGTACAACAAAATAAGATTGTCCATTGCAATTTTTTAAATTCCTTTGAGAGCATCCCTTTCCCTAAAATTATATTTAAACAAGATAAATGCATTTTAGCAAGCAATATATGGTTTTGTTTGATTTGGTCTTGCCATTAAAATATACATCTCAACTTACCCCAACTGACAATTTTAATGTAGTTTAATTCAATTTTAATGTATTTATTAATAAAAATATTTATTTGGAGGACAAATGATGTTTGTTTGATTTGTTCCAAAAATGTGATAAAGCGGATGTAGATCATGTCATAAGCATGTCAAGCTCATTCATAACGATCAGGCTTTTGTGTGGGAGCGGAAGTAGTAGATCAGATCATGTAAAGCCTCTACAACAGGTAAATACGTCGAAGGCATTAGATGCATGCATGCATGCGTGGTAGCTTAGGACACGGGGAAATCCTTAACCAAAATATTAAGCTAATTGTAAGAATCATGCTATGCATCAAGCTCATTGGAAAGCGTTTGATCGATGATGAAAGGAACTATTCAAGTGAAAGGAAACTTTCTCCAGTGTCGGAAAAAGGGAAACTACTGATGTATGTAGAGCTACTATAACTTTCTTGCTGACCAACTCAAAGTGATTCAAATATTTCATAACCCAAGTAATAAAACCCAAGTGATTTCAAATGGCCGAGAAGGACACCAAAGACGACCACAGGCTTACCCTGACCAAGACCAAGGACGCCGACAAGCCGGACTACACTGACGAACAAGTGGCGGAGTTCTTCCGGCAGCGTCGGGGGCGGATCGGGACGAGAAGGGTCCGTATCGCTGAGCTCATCGCGAAGAAAAAGGAGAATCAGCGGGATGACGACTCCAACGCATCCTCCCTCGACTTCCTCAAAGGGGGCGAGAGCGGCGACCCCACCACCGTGGGAAAGGACGGAAAAAAAGTGGAGAAAAAACCACCCGACCCTTTGGACGTCCAGATCGACGAGAGCAGGAAGCAGCTGGAGCAAATAATCCTGGACGGGGAGGTCCTCATCACCAACGTGCAGATCGCTGTGGAGTCCCGGGAAAAGATAAGGCATCAGAATGTCACCGAGTCGAAGAAGGAGCGTTTGGAACGGCTGCGGAAGGAATCAGACGAGTGCCAGCAAATGTACGAGGACCTCACCCCCAACTGGGACGTGACCAGGGAGAGCAAGCTCCCCATGGAGCTGTTCCAAGCCATCAAGAACCAAATGCAGGCCTGTGAGGAGCTGATCCAGCGGAAGCAGGACCTGATCGACGAGCTCTACCAGGAAATCGAGGAGAACGACTATGAGTACGACCTC
Organism: Lepidocyrtus violaceus; assembly: GCA_034696905.1. Classification (NCBI taxonomy): domain Eukaryota; kingdom Metazoa; phylum Arthropoda; class Collembola; order Entomobryomorpha; family Entomobryidae; genus Lepidocyrtus; species Lepidocyrtus violaceus. Next base: position 3,216 of record JAQGAI010003030.1, read on the forward strand.
AACCTGGAGCTGTACCAGAAGGACGCGAGCCTCGAAGGGGACCGGATTGACGACTGCGTGGAGGAGCTCCACTCCGCCTTCCTCAGCGAGTTCAGCCTGATCGAGAACTACACCTGCAGGAACCGGGAGACCCAGCTGGCGGACGCCCAGCGGGAGTGGATGGAGCTCCTCGCCGACTTTGATCAGATGGAGAAGGACCATCTGGAGGCGAGGAAGCAGGATGCCCTCAACAAGTTCAAGGTGCTCAACGAGTTCTTCGTGAACATGAAGCAGGAGGCGAGGGCGAACCGGCACAAGATCGAGGATGACCTCAGGATCCTGATCCAAGAGCTGGAGAAGATCAAGCACTCCACCCAACTCAACATGGAGAAGCTCCAGTACAACCTCGCCATCATCAGGAAGCGCTACAAGGAGAACGTCGACATGAAGAATATGATGAAGCGGCTCCTCCTCAAGTTCCACGAGCGGTTTGCCGCAAAGTCCAAAGCCCTGACGAGGAAGATGGAGGCGGGGAAAAAGGAGTGCAAAAAGATCCTCGGGGAGATTGCCAGGCTGGAGGAGAGTCTGGACCAGTTTGGGAGCAAGACTCTGCATCTGGCCGTGGGCGACTGGAACAAGTACATGGACTTGTGGGCAGTCTCCGAGGAGCTGGTGAGGGAGAAGGTGAAGCAGCTGCTGGACAGCGAGAAGTTCATATTTGAGACCCAGCTGGGGATTGATGCCCCCATGCCGGAGTTGAGCTTCATGGATGAGAGGCCGGCGGCAGTGACGAAATACATTTTGAAAAAGAGCTCGGTCTATTCCGAACGTAAGCATTTGATTAGCTCAGCTCAATTTACTAATCATAATTATTTTTGAGAATTTAAATTTAAATGCTCAGTTTAATTTAATCCAGTCGCGAGTCACAGCACTGATCCCAATAAAGACTCTGGAGCAGAGGCTAACAAGAAGGATCCCAAGTCGGCCAAAACCAAAGACGACGAAGGGAAGGGACAAGATCCCTGTAAACATGCCAGTTTGCTTGTGCTACCTTCCCCCTCAATGGTAATTAACGCAATTATTATTATTTATTTAATTGAATATTTTTAAATGATTTATAGGAGAGGCTAAATAAGTAATGCTCCATATTTGTAGGAGTTCGTCCCAGAACTGGAGCCAGACCCAGTTATCCAGAGACGGCTGATGAGACACGTTGCAAAAGTGATCTGCGACGAGAGCGGCTTCCTCGTCGAGGAAGAGTTGCGCAAGCTGGTGGAGCCGCTGATAGAAAAGGAGAGGAATCTGGTGGACCTGGACGCGCTGCTCAAGGCACTTGGGATTAACTCCGTGGATGAAATGCAATACCTGGCCCACTTTCTGTTGAGACGCTGTCGGGTGACCAAAGGGGTCATCTCAAGGGTGAGCGGAAGTTGAATAAAGAGAAGGTAAATGGAAATCACTGAAGAAATTGATGGTTTTTTCTTCTTGACTTATTTTAGCTGGAATCCCAAGCCTCTGCCCATATCTCTGAAATGAACGTAAGTCTCACAGGGATCATGGGGAGGAACGCTTTGGCGGACTGGGCGTCCAGTCCGGGCTCCAGTGTTCGATCAGGAGCCACTGGCAAGACGCTGGACAGCATTCCGAGTGATGAGGAGGAACAGGATAGGGTGGTGTTCCAGAAATGTAGAATGGAAAAGAAGAAGAGGAAACCAGGAAAGGGTGATTTGGATGGGGAGGGCGAGGAAGAGGGGGAGGAGGAGGACGTTGAAGTCGTTGAGGAGACTGCAGTACGGCGGCGCGGCGTTGATGACGACTTTGTGGACGCCGGACAATGCGGATTACTAGCAGATTTGGAGAAATTGGGCGAGGGTCATCAGGTGAGCTATGACGACTTCAAAATGGACTTTGTCAAGTGCTCCCCCAAATGCCTTAGCATCCAGAGCTGTGTGGATGAGGATGATACCATTGAAAAGGCCGTGGAAGGGATGGATGATGAGATGGAGGAAGCTCTGGAAGGTAACTAGTTTGGCATTAATTCTTTTACTTTTTCATGCTCTGCTCTGCAGATTATGACCTTTGACCTTTATGGGATCATACATAGATGAGGAGGATGAGGAGGCAGGCTCCAAATGTTCCAGCTGTGGAGGTGAGCCTCATAATCATGAGGACTGTTCCTTCATGTCCGACGAGGCTTCCGTCTACTCCTGGGTGGATCCCGGAGATCCTCCAAATAACGAACTCAAAAAGAAATGGAAAGATGCCACGGAGGCAGAAGAGCTCCCAGAGGATGAAGAGGAAGGGGAGTCGGAAACTTTGGAAGAGCTTATTTTGGATGAAGAAGGGAAGGGGGATGAGGAGAAGGAAGATGAAGCGGAGGAGGATACAACAACAATCGCGGATGATGCCGTTGAGCAGGAGAAGAGGAACTCTGTGGCTGGGAAGGAGAAAAGGGGCTCCAAATCCAGGAAAAAATCACAAGAGAAGAGGGTATCCAAATCCAAGGCCGGGAAAAGTGGCGAAGGGGAAGCGGAATTAAAAGCGGTGGGTGGAGGTAAAGCAGAAGGAGGAGTTAAGGAGGAGGAGCAGGAGGAGGAGGGCGCAGATGAGGATGAACAGGAGGGAACGGAACAGGATGATGAGGAAGATGCAGAGGAAGGATCGGAGCAAGCTGCTGAGGAAGAAGAGGGAGGATCTGAGGAGGAAGCGGAGGGATCCGAAGAAGCCATCCCCGCCGAAGAGAGCACAACTGCTATGGAAGAGGTCGAGGAAGAAGAAGAGAAGGAGGTGGAGGAGGAGGTCGCTCAGGAGGAGGAAGAAGAAAACAAAGAGCAAGGTATTGAAGAAGAAGAAGGAGGGGATGAAGAGGAGGGTAGTGAGGAGGAAGACGAAGAGGAAGAAGGAAGTGAGGAGGAGGACGACGAAGAAGAGGAGGATGATGAAGAAGAAGATGAGGAGGAGGAAGAGATGGAGGAGGAAACAAAATGCAGCTCAGTTAAAGTCCTGGAGCCCAATCGAGTCTACTCCGACTTCCAAAGGGATTACACGAAGACAGAGCCCCAAAAGACGGAGCCGAAGACCAAACTGGGTTTGGAATGGGAAGGGCATGCTGATGATGATGATGATGAAACAAGCGCGGACACTCTCTCCATCGTCTCCTCCGGCACGGACTCCAATGCCTCCGATATGTTGATGTACATTGAGCCGAATGAGGTTATCGAAGCGCTGACGGAGTTCTGCAAGGAATACAACGTCAAGATTACGATGTACGCTAAATCTAAAAAAAATAATTAGATAAGTTGATTTGCATTTACTTAATTATGCATGTGTGCTCATTAAATTAATTTTTTTTTGATTTAAGACAACTGCCAACATTGAATGAGCTGATTGATAAGAAGCTCAAGCTGTTCAAGTATCCCGGCAAAGGTTCCGTCTTCGAGTATTGGGAACGGCCCGTCCGGATGCTGAGCGTCAAGAGTGAGGACCTTTGGGAAGGGATGCAGTACTCGTTCGAGGAGTTTCATGCGGCTTTGAAAAGTAATCACTATTAAAGTAATTATTTTAATTACTATTGATATAATTGTAGCGCTAATTTAATTTCCCATTGTATTTTATTATTATTCCAGAGCGAAACAAGCTGGTGGACGAGGTGCTGGAGCTCTACAGGAAGAACTATGAGCTGAGCTTCCTCATGAAGAATCACATCAACGCGGCCAATCGACGCTTCCTGTCCAGGCCCACCGGGAACGGGACAAGGTTCAGTGGCAGGCATTGTTAACAAAAAAAAGAAGCAAAAAAAAAAATAATAATTTCGTGCTTTCACCAAAAATAGTAATATAGCTGTAATTATTACTTAATTATTACAAAAATTATTACGAAAATACTGAAAAACAATCATATCATGAGGAATCGTAAATAAAATGTTACAGTTGTTGTGTTATACTGGAAAAATGCAAACACTCCGGGTTTTTGGAGAAACGTTATTATTATTATTAATGCATGAATGACTTTCCCCAGCTTTCTTCCTGAAATCATTTTTGAAGGAATTGGGACGGATTTTGTGAGAAAATGAATAAAAATCAGTGCCATCTTGCATAGAACCACCAAGTGATGATGATGATTAGGTAATTGAGCAATTGTAATATGAAATGAAAAACTCTCTGCTTTATTTTTACTTTTTTTTTAACACACAAAAAATCATCAGCGATGACGTAATTTAAGCATCATAAATAAGATGCTCTACATCTACCCAACACACCAAGCAGCTTCCTCCATGTTGCTGATGTAGCGGACCCACTGGGAAATTTCTGAAATTGGAAACAGCAAAATTACAAACAGATTAGATAAGATTTTTTTAAATTGTAATTAATTGTTTTTGCAATTTTTTTTTTGACTCTTTTGAGAGCATACCCCTCTGGTTTGTATACACCCCTGGGGAGTTCTTTTGAGCGCATCCCTCTCCTAAAAAAAAAATTGATACATTTTTAGCAAGCAATATGGCTTGGTCTTGTCTTTTAATGCAGTCTCAACTTACCCCAACTCACGATTCCAATCTGCTCCCAGACCTGCTTGGACTTCTCGGCGATGAGTGGACCCCCGCTGTCACCTAACAGTAAAGTTAATTAAATAAACATTTAATTTACACTTAATTTGAGAATCCGTCTCATGAAATGTACCTTTGCAAGAGTCCTTTCCGGCTTCCTTATGCCCAGCGCACAGCATCCTCCTCGTGAACCTGGCGTCGAAGAACTCTTTGCACTCCGAGTTCTTGAAGACATGGACATCCAGTTTTTGTAAACGGGCTTGGGTCGCACTCGCCTCACTATGATTGAGCCCCCATCCGGCGACAATGGCGGTGATTCCCTAAAACAAAAAATAAAAATCATAATTAGTCAAATATCACGTGACTTTTTTTATTATGAAACTGCTGGTTTTATACTCACCTCTTTGGATTCTTTGTAAGCGCCCAACTTGGGTATGCAAATGGGGGAGGCCACCTTGATATGCTGGAAGTCCACCGCTTTGTTCAGCTTGATCAAGGCTACATCGAAATCGTTCGTTCTGTACAATAAATAATGATTGAGCGTGAAAGGTCAAAGGTGAATAAAACATAATTAAATTTTTTAACTGATTTTTTTCTTTTACTTACTGTCGAATGTACAAAGGATGGATGAAGTACCGATCCACCGAATACCTCAGAGAACCATCCTTGTCATCCGCAGTCCGAAGTTGTTCCGGAGTCAAGTCGGCGGCAGAGCCGCCATTCCCACTGGCCACTGCCGCCTCCGTCAAGTCCATGTTGTGGGCGTTGAGGAGGACCTGTAGATTCTTGGCCTTCAGATAAGGACCTAAAAACAAGATTGCAATGCAATTAATTTTAAATATTATTATGCAAATTTATCAAGAACAGTTTTTTTTAATTGGAGAAAAATAAACAGTTCGTTTTTGTTTGCCTTTGAAGCAGTGAGCGGCAGTAAGGATGAATTTGTTGTTGATGAGGGAGGCTCCACAGAATGGCTTCCGGGTTCCGGTTGCCACCAGGGCGGCCATCCACGGGAACTCTCCTTTTTTAGCGTCCTCCCCTCCCACAATTCGGTCAAAGTTGGGCTTCCGTCCGCAATCTGGAAAAATTCATAATCATGACATGTCACATTAGAAAAACAATTCCAATTAATTCTAAAAAAAATAATTCCCACCTCAACAACAATTTTGACTTACTGCAAGTGTCATCCACTTCCGGTTGCGAATTTTCTGCCAATGGCTTCCCCTCACCTTTAAAAAAATCAGCACATTAAAAACCAAACGTTTTTTCAGCAAAATGTTTGCCTTCCATCTGCTCGAACTGACCTTTGCCCTGTGAGCAAGTGATCTCACATTTCAGCTCCCGCTTCTTTATCTTGGAGTGCTTGGATGTCTTCAAGGTAATATACAGGTCTCGGAGGTGGAGCGCGGACGAGATCCCATCAGGGCCCTTGGTTCCACAGAACTTATCGAAGCCTTGGGAGCCGTCCGTGACCTCCAGATACTCATCCGGGCAGCCGTCATCCCCCTCCTCTGTTTGGGCTTCCAAGTGGAACTTCTTGCAAGAGATGACCGGGACACAGTTCTCAGTTCCCTAGTTGGATTTAAAAAAAACAAACGAACAAACATATTTAGCTAGTCGAATTTAATTTTTATGGTTAATGATATTTGGAATAGGTATAGCCATTGATTTTTACAATGATATTCCAATGGCATGATTCTCCGGCCTGTTCCAAAATCTCTTTGTCGGGCTCAATATGGGCGACCTTCTTGGCCGGGGTGACCATCAGCGTTTCCGAGCAGTCCTCATTAAACTTCCCGACATATTTACCTGTTCCACAGAAAAAAAGGAAACGTAATTGTTATTGAATAATGAATTAATGAATTTGCAAATTTGGAATTGGCGTTTTAGCCTTTTCCTTACCATTTGTATCGATTGAGCTTTCAGGAATCTGAAAATATGGAAAAGAAAGAAATAAATATTTTTAAATAGGCTTATCAAAATTAAATCTGACCAATATGGACATAATTAAATCAGCTCCTTATTAATTACCTCCCGTTTTTTCACCGCCGCCCCGTCAGTCTGGACTCCAGGGACTACGAGGACCGCCCCCTGACTCAAACAAATTATGGAGAGGAGAACACAGGCTGAGCGCACATTGCCCCGCATTTTAAAGACGTTTAAAAAATATTATATAGAAGCAAATCAAAGTGACTGATTATTTTTAGACGATTATTTCAGATCAAAAATATGGCGTCAAGAAAGATGACCACAGACGGAGGAGTTGGATCCAATCTATGGATGGCGAAAGGTGAAATAATTTGTAAAATAGGTGCTGATGAATCCAACTTAAGATTTCATAATTTGACATTGGCCCGTGTTTAGTAAACTTACACAATTGCCTTCAGTTCACAAAAGCAGCAGACCTATTGTTTTTTGATTGGACAATGTGGCAATTTAATTTAAATAAAAACGTCGTTTTTTGGCTTTCCAATATTTAATTGTGCAATTGAATGTTTAAGCTGCAATGCAACTTAATTAGGTATGCAAGAAAATGCAATTCATAACTATGTCCATATGAGCCATTTGTCATGATATGTCATGTCGCAATTTCGAAAAAAAAAATGAAGCAATCAAAAAAAATCCCGATCGATATTGACTTTGATTTTTTGTCTTGATTTTATTTATTGATCTCTTTTATTGGCTTGTTTCAAACAACCATTGCACTACAAAAAAGCATTAAAGTTATTTATGATTTTTTATACTTAATTCTCATGCCCACTTACTTATTGGCTCAACCAGTTTAGTTACCTAATTAATTGTACTTAAACCTATTCACAATGTACTCGTATGACCTTTTAGGTATTAGGTAATCAATCCCTAAAACATTCTGTTTACCAAATTAACGTATTTTATGCTACACTGCGACTTAAATCTACTAATCATTGTCAATCACCCTTCTAAATTTTGTGTCTAGAATATGCTTATCAATATCATTTCATCATTTTTTGTTAGAATTGCTTGTTTCAATCTTTAATTTTCGACACATTCGAATCGTATTTCATTCCAAACGTATTTACATCACTGATGAATGAGGATGTTGCATAATTACATGACTGCTAAATTTAGTCGTCCGTACTAACAGTTCTATTTTTTTTTTTAATTTTCATAATTTGTAGCATAGTTGTACTATGTATCTTATTTTATTTCCATTTAAATTGGATCTTACATACACACTTGGATTGGAGCATACACTCAACTTTAGATTGATTTGATTATTGTTTTCAAAATACATTAAAAATTATCATAATCGATTGACACAATTTATTTTTATTTTTTTTGTTACAATTTGAAGAGCAAGGTACTATGTATTTTGAACTAGCCAATTTAGCAGGTTTCTACTGTACATTAGCAAATTACACGATTAATTACGATTACGATTATTAGCAAATTACGATGTAGGTAATACATTTCTGCTCTCTAAACATTGTAGCTTGTTACATAATTAGTTAATTACATCTTTTTAGGCACAGTTACTGTTCCCATTAATTTTTACGGTTTATTTTAAGTCTACAAATTCCATTCACCATTACCTATTTTTTTTATAATATCTAAAAAATAAATGTA
>JAQGAI010003031.1:0-11342 GCA_034696905.1 Lepidocyrtus violaceus
GCAGCTCTTCATGATGCATATCATCCAAAACCTGCAGCCCTTCCGGCATGGCCATCCCCCCTTGCTCCTGAAGACTCAACGCAATGGCCAACTCGACCATGGCCTCATCCTCCGCATCCGACTGTAAGTCCAGCCCTTGCCCAAACCCATCCGGACCGATGAACGCTTCCAGAGGATTCAGAATCGGGACACCGTGTTCATCCCCTTCCAGCATCACAATCGGCTCATCAACCTCCACCAGCGGCAACTGCGGGCCGTCCGGATTCCGTTGAATGTTGGCTGCAGCGTGGGCTACTAAATTGGCAGCCGCTGCTGCGTTGCTACCTTCACCCGGGACGGTTTCTCTGGGACTCTCCGCAGCCGTGTCGGGAGTAGCGCAGTGTGGTGGTGATGGTCCTGGGATCGTTACCCTCCGCTTGCGGACGTTCTTTGGCCGGAGCCTCTTCACCAGGATGGTCCGGACCGGGACGCAGATCTGGGTGTTGCGGGAGAGGAGGAGGCGGATCAGGCATGGGGACAGTTTTGGGACTAACGAGACGTCGGAGACCATGAGGGAGTAGATTATGTCTGCTATCCCCATTGCGACAATGTCCACTCTTTGGATTCCTGCAACAGAGACAATTGCAAAGTTATTAACATCTTCTTGGGTAAATATATCTTGATTTCGTAAAGCTCTTCATACCTGGCCGATCCACCGGCACAATATGCGGGTTTTTCGGTTTAATATCCACAAGCTTCTGGAAGGTCTTGCACATTGTTTCAATCACCTTGGTTGTGCTTATCGGGGCGAACTGGCCGCCCAAGATGGTGTAGTCAAAGTGGATTATGTGGAGTGGTCTGGACGTGGCAATGTTCTTGACGCAGTTGATGACGTGGTGGAAGTACTCCGGATCCACTTCCGTCTCTGGTCGCTCGTTCATTTGCATTACGGCGCGGACGCATTGGGTGAACACGGCCTTGTCCTGGGGATTATAATTAAAAAATGGTTTTTACGGATGTCTTGTAAAAATGAACATTTTACTAATTTGTTTACTGCCTCCATACCTTATGCCCATAGTACGCAGCCCGATTGGAAAGAATAGTACACATCAGACTTCTGCAAGCCGTGCTAAACGCAGGATAATTTTCCAAGTAGATCTCAGTGACCATGTCCAGCGCTCCTTCAATATCTCCAAGCTCTTTAGGGCAGAGGGTCACGGAAAGCTCGCACAGTTCCAGAGCACCGGTCACGATCCTAATAAAACAGTTAAAGATTAAGAAAACGTTACAGTACAATAAATTCTGTTCCTTAATGTTAATTTAAGAGCTTTCTTACTTTTCCACCGTATTATCCTCAGAACGCTTATCATTCGCTGTCGCCGATGAGCTTCCACCATTCGCGGTGATGCACTGAGCCGACGGTATTTCTTCAGAGTCGTCCGGCCATCCAAACGCATCCTTGCTCTTGCCGTATCTGTGCACATTCCAAAACATGTTATAAACATTTCGTACAAAAACTTAATTGGAAATTAATTGAAGAAACTAATTGGTTGGAAAACTTTATTGAACTCACATTTTTACGGAATCCACAAACGTGACATTCTGCGAGTCATTCGACGAGCCAAACATGATGTTCAACTTGGAATCGGCCTGCAAGCTCTCCTCTCTTGAGAGCGGAATGTCATACCTATTTTAAACATAAAACAGATTTATTTCAGCAAACAGTTATTTTATATTCATTTTGAAATATACTAATAATTATATCGTACCACCGCGCTCTGCTCATAACCACCGGCACAGTCCTCCCAAAGACCTGAATAAACGAAGGAACCTTTGCAGTATCCTGGGAGCCCAGAAGAACCCTAATCCCGGTGATAACCATGCTCCCATCATTGTTCTTCACTTTGAGGCGGAAGCCACTTGATTTGGTGCAGACCACGTACATTCCTGTAACAAAAATAATAATAACAAACAATTAGAATTTAAATGAATTCACAAACAAACAGAATCCAAATCACTTTACCAGCAGTATTCAACCGATTCTTCAACTGCCCCACATTATAAATCTGCAGCAAGTCATTCCCCCCAAACTCGATATCATTCATCGCCTGACAATGCTCAAAAAAGTCCACCGGAAACGCCAGCTGCCCACCCGCCGTCTTCACATGCTTGGAAACCTTCCTCGCACCACCACCCCTCTTCACCCCAGCCGACTTCACCGACACGGCATCCGGATGCGGCCGAAGCCTCGGATTCAGCCAAAACTCTGTCGACTCGGAAGAGTCACAAACCCTCAAGCTCCCATCCTCACAGAGGATCAGCAGCGAAGTCTTGATCTTCCCTGGCTGGCCGACATGCCGGATCCCGATCATATCAATCGGCCGCAGCTTCCCAACCACCTTGATTTCCTGGATCTCCGACCCAAGCTCCGTCATGAGCATGGCGTACGGCGTCCCATCCTTCCCCATCGCGAACAGCAGGCCGGGATGGCCAACCACCTCCAGCCACTGGCACAGCCCCAGATTGTTCGACTTCCCTGCCGTGGCTCCCTTGATACTGATGAGCACGGCCTTGTTCAGCGGATACGCTCCTGTGAGGTCCTCCAGCGTCCCTACGTAGCTCTTCCCATTCGGGTAAGTGTAAAACAGCAGCCTCAACGCGTGGGAGTAGTACAGCGACATCCCAACGGTTTCTTTCTTATCAGTCCCTGCAGCAGCAGCAGCCGCTGCGTTTGCCGCAGGCGTTCCACTCTCCCCAGCAGTGAGCATCTCAGTATCATCGTAATTCAAGTCGTTGGTGATGTAGTAAGGCCCATTAGCAGCGCTAGTGCTGTCATCCAGCTTCTCCGAGTAAATCCTCCCGTCGTTCGCCATCACGAGGATGTACGTCACATCTCCCTGGATGACGAAAGTGGCGTCGCGGACCTTCCCCGTTGGGAGGAGGAAGTAGTAAATCGGGGAAATCACGTCCTTGCCCAAATCGTACACTTTCACGGCGTCTGCGGTGAGAAGCGCTAGCGCTGTTTGGGAGCCGGGGAGCCATGATGGTTTGATTATGTGGTTTTGGCCTTCCAGTTGGGGCTGGAGGACCAGGTGGGATGAGATGGAGCCTCCTGTGCCCACTACCAAGATGTGGCAGTCCTAAAAATAATAAAGTTAGTTAAAAACTTGCAATTTCGACTTATTTTCAAAGTCAGCTTTACCTTCAGTCCACAAACAGCCAACACATCATCCCGCATCGGATTACTCGCCATGGTCAGAACCGTAAATGGGAGCGTGATGGTAGCCAGTCTGGGTAGCGTAAGCTTCTTCTTCCCCGTATCCGCGCCGGACAGCAGTGCACCCAGCTGCAATACAGTCACTTTCCCTTTCTCTTGACTAACAGCCAGATAGTGACGGCGGATGGAGGGAGCCGACAGGGATGCGATGGCATTCCGCCTAATCACTTGAGACAAGATTAATTGCCGGATGACGGAGCCTTGGTCGCCATTGTACGTCATCTTGATATTCTCGAAGGCGCCTTCCTGTGAGCCGAGTGTTGGGATCTGCAACGCAATGTTTGGATTTTAATTTGAAATATTTAATAGCTGCAGCCTAGTCACAACTAAATTAGTTGCTACTTGCCCTTACCACCAAATCGTCGGTCGGTTTGAATTCCAACTGCCCATCCTTCCCATTCCTCAGCGACTCCAGCGCACTCTGCACCCTCACAAACGCCCCAATAGCCGTCTTCATCCCCGCCAACTTCTTCACCACCGGCCGGAGCTTGCTGATGGTCAGCAACGGCAACTTTTGACTAAACGTCTTGAACGTCTGGAGCAGCTCTTCCCACTTGAACGTCGCCTTGAACTTGATTCCTTTGGACGCCGGCCCTTCACCCAGCAGCTCAGCCAGCTGCGAGTTCAACAACAGCCCAGCAGTCGTCAGCGCCGTTTTATAATCCACAAAAGTCGGAGACGACGGTCTCCTTCCCACTTCCCCGTTATTCCCGGAGGTTGATGCGAGATAGGCCTCGGACAAGAACGGATTGTAGCTGACGGCGGATGGAGCCTGAGCTCCGGACTGTTGGGTAGTACTTCCGCCTAGGGCTTCGGTGACCGTGACGTTGGGTCTTCTTACAAGCGCGAGGCAGGAGCCGTCGGTTTTTGCTCCGCAGTCGCAGAAGAAGGACCCGAACTTTGCGTACGTCACGTCATGGCCGCGGTGGCACACTTTGGCGCAGATGGAGCATACGCCGACCCCGTCGATCATGGCGCAAGTGTGGCAGTGATACCAGTGCTGGCTCATGAACTCCTTTTGAGTGATCGTGTACGTGCATAGCCGGCTGTTGAGGCCTTCGTCGTCCTGAAAAAAAGAGGAATTTAAATGATCACCTTTCCAAACTAAATTAGTTGTTATCAAGGTAGTAAACTAATTAGTATAATTATTTCCAACTCACCGAATCCTCCCCAGCACTCTCATCATCATCCGCCTGATCATCCCCCAACTCGGAATCGCACAGATCAAACGTATCATCAAGCTCATTAGGTGGACTAGATCCGCCCGGCGTCTGCTCCCGCTCTTTATCCGTGAATCTCTGCATCAGCAGCGCAGACACCTTCCCAGTGTCAATCATCCCAGGCGTCTGATTCGCAACGGTCTGGACAGCCCTCCCAACATCCAGGATATACTCCATGATGATCATATACACGGCCAGGTTGGAGTTCAAGGCTTTGTCTGTTTCCTTCTTGGGATTCAACCCGGCAAACGCGGAACTCTGGCATATCGCTTCGTTCAGATGCTGTTCCATGTTGTTGGTGAAGCCGTACAACCACTCGATCATCTGGCGGAACAACAGCACATGCCCTTCTTCGACTTCACAGGCCCCCGCCATTTGGATCAGGATCTTGAGAACGTGGCATAGTGAGCCTGACGTATCAAGTACGGTCTCCTGATCAACCGGCGATGTGTGTTGGGACGTGCACAACGTAAAGTTTACATTCGTAATGTCCAGCGTCTTCTGGAGCAACAGAATCAGCGCAAACTGGTCCCCCTCCTTGGCGAGGATCCCGAGAATGCTGGACAAGAACCCGCACGCAGCCTCCACGACCAGCTCGTTCTGGAACAGCTCCGGGCTGAACAGCTTGTTCGACAGTTCGTCCAGCGTGAGCAGATCCTCGGAGAGCAGCACCTCCTGCACTTTCCTCGCGTGCTTCTCCTTGGCCTCCTTGTCCAGCAGCAGCGTCAAGAACTTGCAGATTTTTATCACGACCCCGTCGTTCTTCGTACTCACGAGGAGCTTGAGCAGCCCACGCAACAGTTCTCCAGAGTTTGCGAACAGGCTCTTGAAGAACAGGTCTTCAAACTCGGACAGCTTCCCCTTGTCCCGTCCAGTCAGCATGGAGCTGAGCGCTTCCAGACACTCTTCCAGGAACCTGTTCTGGGCTCCTTCGGAAATGATGGCTCTCAGGTCTGGGTAGCATATCGCTTGGAGGGTCTTCAGTCCCACGATTTCCACTAGCTGGGAGGTGAGAGGGGCGTCCGTTTTGGTGTAGGCTGGGTCGATGGCGCCTCCGACGGACTCGCCCAGGTACTCTGCTGTGCGGTCCACGAGGAGAGGGAGCAACAGGGTTGAGAGTTCGTCGCGGAGGACTTTTGGGACTCGGCTTGATTTGGCGGAGACGGCAGCGGCAAATATCTTGATTACGAGTCCGAGAATGTGCTTGAGGCAGCCTGGAACAAAATAGCAATATGATTATGAACATATTATTATTAATTATGACAGGAATAGAATCATGTTATTAACTATGCTAATCACCAATGTTGGTATCCAAACTCCAGCTGATAACAGCCAAGAGGAACGACTCATTCGGGATGATATCGTTTTTAAACGCACTCCCGTTGATCTCCGGAACCGAGTGAAAGTCATCCAGCGCACAAGTATCCATCGCCGTCTTGAACTCTGGCTCGATATGCCTCAGCAAAATCAGCGACAGCGGGTTGTTCATCAGATACCCAGACCCGATAGAAATCAAATGATCCGCACTCTTGCGTTTCTTGGCCCTCTCCTCATCCGTCAAGCTACCTTTCGAGTTGTTGAGAGCCCTCCCAATAACAATCTCCCGGATAGCCTGGATCGTCTCCGTGAGCAGAATGTTCAGGATAGAGATCATCTCCCCGTCCTCAAACAGCTCGTTGATGTGACTGTAGCAGTACGTCAGCGTGGCCTCCACCGCGTAGAAGAACCCCGGGCACTGGGAAGGATTCTTCAGCTTCCCTTCCGACAGCCACTGCGTCGTGCACAACAGCCCCTTCATGATGACCAGCGGGGACAAGCTGCTCGCCTTACTCAGCTCCTCCGCTTCCGACCCCGACAGCCCCTGCTTGGACAGCATGTCCCGGATCCACGAAGAAAACACCCTGTGCTGGACCCTCGGCAGCCAGATGAAAATATACAGTACTCTGGATGGGGATGACAGCAGGGTTGGTAGTTTTTCAGAGTTCTTGGACCACTCGAGGTACTCCACCGGAGGGGGCAGCCCGAACATCAGTCTCGTGAGGAAGTACTGGATGTACGCGATGGACGCTGTGATGGGCTTCCTCTCCCCGCTCTCGTTCCCATCGTCCACCGCCTCCTCGTTGTCGTAGAGGAGCGATGCGATGTTCAAAATCGCGTCGATCAGTTCTTGATAGTCCATACCGCGTTGGCTGCTCTGCTCGTTCTTGTTCATCAGAAAGTTCATTGCGAGCCCGTCCAGCCTCGGGTTTTCTTGGTAATTCGGCTCGTTCGGGATCAGGTTGTAAAACCTCGGCTTCGGCCCCAGGTCCGTTGGCGACGTCCCGCAGATCGTATCGCTGATCTCCTTCTCCAGACTCGTGCAGTCGCAGAAGATCCGTGACGGCTGGAGCGGCTTGCTTGTCGGCGGCTCGCTGATGATGCTGGTCGTAATCAACGCCGGTTTGTCGGACTCTGACTCTGTTTGTTTAGGCTTGGTTGGGCTCCCTTGGCTGGGAGACGCTTGGGCTGCGGAACTCCCCGAACCTTCATCGTTGAACAGGTTGTACTGGATTTGGGTGATGAGGTGCAGCCCGGGCTCATACAGCTGCCTGATGAAGTAGTCAAAGATCATGAGGAGCCTGCTCAGGCTCATGATCTGGTGGCCGTGGAACACCTTCCCGTTAACACAACCGCGAATAGTAATATAAGATAGCGTAAGAGGAACATGGCAACTTTTTTTGAAGATTGTTATGGATATATGTGAACTACATTTTTGGAAGAAATCTAAATTATTACATGTTTGATTTGACATGTATTTTATAGTATAATCGTAGAAATTGAAGAAAAAAGAATATTGTTAGTCAGTGGTGGACGTTGTAGTTTTTGTCAATTTAAGTGCACCCGTCATTGTAGTTCAGTCATTAAAATTTAACTAGCCGTAAAAGAAGTTAGCGTAAATTTGTTCCAGTTTACTTTTGTTTTGTTACAGTTCCATTTTTTTCAGTGTTACAGTTTAATTTATCAAATTTATATTATTTCAAATTTTAAACATTTAAAAGTCATGAGTTCAAAGAAAGTAAAACCCATGAAGCTATATGCCGTGGTTGAGTTTCCCGAAGAAGAATCTTGTGCTGTTGTTAATTCGAAGTGGTTATCGTTTGACAGAAGATTTTGCACCTGGCCATCGGCTTTAGGATCGAAACTGGAAACCTTAGTAAAGTCGTTAGCAGAACCGCCAGCTTTTCCCAGGCTAACCTGGAGTCCGCTTCCTTGTCGTGTTTTGGGCAGTTACGGTATAATTCAGCATTTATTTCGTCGTTATCGTTTTTATTTTTATAGTTACCTTATTTTATTAATACGATTTATTTGTAATTTCTGTTAGATGATTATGGGTATGCTTGTAAGAAGTGTCGAGACGCAGAGCAGCAGTCCAACATCGAAACGTCTGAGATCGATGAAGTTGTCCACCAGCCTAAACGAAGGAAATCATCCAACTGGGAAGAAAACCAAATTGGCCACACTTTTACTCTAACACATAGAGCTTTAAAGGATTTACTATGCTTCGTACGGCCAAAATTGCCTACTGAAAATATTCCGTTAGATCCCAGAACTTTGCTTCATACGCCAAAACAAGTTTTAGTAAAAGATGTCAGTGAAGGTCAGCTTGTGTACTTTGGCATTAAAGACAAACTAGTAAAAAGATTACAACTGGGATATGAATTAGATAATCTTCCTATTTTAAATTCTTTTAGAAATAACATTTCTCAAGATATTGCTACAATTTCACTAGTAATTGATGGAGTCCCCATCACTCGGTCATCCAACAAACAGTTTTGGCCTGTTTTAGCTGTAGCGGATCAATCAAAGTGTAAAGAACCATTCGTTGTAGCTCTGTTTTATGGCTCAAAGAAACCGTCAAATACAGATTTCTTAATTGATGTAGTAGAAGAATGTAAAAGTTTAGAACAAAACGGTGTTATGGTAGATGGTAAGCATTTTACATTTAGGATTTCAAGAATTCTTGCGGATTCTCCAGCTAGGTCTTTCGTGAAAGGTATTAAAAACCACAATAGTTATGGTGCATGTGAAAGATGCATTCAAAAAGGGGAATGGGCAGGGAGAGTTGTGTATCCATATAAAAAGGCGAACAAGAGAACCAGAGAAAGTTTTGCAAATCAAGATGACGGTTCTCATCACTCGGTAGAAAGTAAATTTCTTAGGTTAGATATTGATTTGGTATCACAGGTTCCGTTAGACTATCTGCACTTAGTCTGCCTGGGAGTCATGAAAAAGTTACTGAAACAGTGGGTAAAAGGAAAATTGCCTAATAGGTTGAAAAGTACAGATGTTACATTGATTTCAGATCGTTTAATTTCGTATAATCATTACTTTCCGTCTTGTTTTCAACGAAAGCCAAGAGGGTTGCAAGAGGTTGATCATTTTAAAGCTACGGAGTATCGCACATTTTTGTTGTATTCAGGGTTTCCGTCATTGATAGGTAAATTGCCAAAAGATAAGTTGAATCATTTTCTTCTTTTTCATTGTTCCATGTTTATTTTACTTTCCAATAAAGCTCAAGATCAGGAGTGGAACAGATACGCAAATCAATTATTGCATCAATTTGTGAAGGATACTGAGGCATTATATGGTAGGGAATTCATGATATACAACGTGCATGGTTTATGTCACATTTCTGATGATGCTCTGTTATATGGTTCCTTAAATAATGCAAGTACGTTTAGTTTTGAAAACTTCATGCAAATAATTAAACGAGTTTTGCGAGCCAACAATCGATATTTGGAGCAAGCATCCAATAGACTAGTAGAGTTGGAAGCTTATGTTGGTAGCCATTCAGTAAATGTTCGTAAATTACTTTCTACTAGACCAGGGGATAACTGTATCTTTACGAAGGATGGTAGAATTATAATAATTCTACGTTCAAAAGAAAAGTCAAGTAATGTATTCATTTGTCAAGAGTATATGCAAAAGGAGAGTGTACCTGGGTACATACTAGATAGTAAAATGTTTAATATATTTTATGTTGATAAGCCATCTTGTGAATTTAGTTTAGTCCTCACAGAGTCTGATGTAGCAAATACTTTTTTTAGAGTCCCATTTAAATCTTCATTTATATGTATTCCATTATTACACTGTTACGAAAAGTTATAAAAGAGAACTTTAATGTAATTTTTTAAACCGCTAGTTAAGTTACGCTGTTCAAATGGTTGATAGAAATAAATATATAAATATAAATACTGTATTGTTGATGTAATCTTAACAAAGTGAAATGTGTTAAATAAATTAAAGAACATGATTTTAATTCAAATCTAAATGTATAATTAATTAGATGTTTTCTTACTTAAGTAGTAATAATATTTAGCATATTGGGTGAAGCACGTAAGCAGCAACCTCATATTCATTTTTTGGAACCGATTTGATAACGAAACGAATGCGACAAACAGTAGAGAATCATACAAGTAGCATCCGATTTGTAAGCGACAAACGACCTAGCGTACGTTTTCCATACTGAACGCCGCATGAATTTCGACTATTTTCACGCTACGCGTAGCATGCGAATAGCTAGTAAAACGAGCGACAAAATCGCTTCTACATCGCAAGCGAAATGTCGGACAGAAATAGCTTTCGACTAGTATACTTAGTGTTTATCGGGACCTCTGACTTGTATTGTTCAGTTTCTCCACTAAACTTTCATAAAAATTCTAAATTACCCATGCCCATCATTCATGAACGAGTTAAGCACTTTCTGGTTTTCCGCTAATATGAAAAAACCGAGTTATTTGTTTCACGCTGTTTGATATTATCCCATAATCACTTTTGTATTATTTATAACGTAGGAAAACCGTTTTTGAAATCGTTTTCTCTCTTCTGTAGAGTAAAATCGTGCAGTCAGTCCATAGTGGTGGAGAAAATAAAGATTTTTTATTCAGGAAATACTTTTGGGTGCATTATAGTAAATTTTGGGAAAGGAGGCCGCACGGAATGAAGGGGTCCCGAATTTTATCGAAATCGTTGCTGCAGTCAGCTTTTCAAGGAACCATTTTACTTTGAAATCATTTTGTAAGGAATATACGTGCTGGAGCAATAAGGACAGGCATGACTTAGAATTGTGGCATGGAAAATTGAAGGTTCTCTTTTGCCATTAAAACAACAACCGTAATTTGTGAAACGAACTTTAAACCAACAAAGTCTCTTTGCTTGCCCCCGAGAAACTTTGCATGAGACCCTGAATGGTCAAAAACTGTATTCTTTAGGTAAAATGTAAATGATTGGATTCATTTGTTTTCTAATTTATATTAACGGCATGTCTATAAAAATTCCGTTTTGGTATTTCTCGTGAGTAAAATGCAATTTCATTTTATGTATTTTTCCTTGAACCTAAGAAAATGGTTTATTGTATTTTAAAAGGCAGATCGGTTGTTTTGTGTCTGTCATAAAATTATTGAAATTCGCAATTTGTAACTTGCTCCTGATTTACTGCAAATCGATTTGGAAATATGATATTAAATTGAAATGCAATCAAATATAAGTAGGCAGATAAGGATAATCATCCATTATTCACAACTTTTGTTTTGTTCCATTTCCACTATATTAGAATATACTGTCAAGTGTCGGATATCCCTGGGATTGAATATCATCTGCATATCCATAGCCTGGGTCGAAGTTACAGGCTGAATTTAATGTAACTTGTTCTCGCACTCCTCTAACCCCAATCAGGTAATTTATTATTTATTATCGATCAAAATCGTATCGGGGAGTGCGAAAGGTCACCCATCAGACATTTATTACAAACTGAGGCAATCCCATAATATGCAAATCAGGGGTACACCAGTAGCGAGGGAAAGGTTTTGAACTTTTTTCAGTGGATG
>JAQGAI010003032.1:0-11341 GCA_034696905.1 Lepidocyrtus violaceus
ATGTACATATATGTACTTCCAGGAATCGACAGGTTTGACGTGAGGCTATGAAACATCTAAAACGGAAGGTTGTAATTAAGGGCTTGAAGCTTTCTTTTTCTACATCAATGTACCCATTGTCAATGCCAAACTCTATTGTCCCGTTTTTTAGGCAACGGGATACGCTATGCTATGCTATATTCTTCGTAATAGGGATTAGGTTACGTCTCAAATAATTTAAAGGTGTTCATCTTCCCGTAAGACAGATGATAGGCTCCTTTTATATTGGCCGCAAGCGTGAAGCGCACCATTTCCGGTAAATTCTTTAAAACGAACTGGAATACATAATACTTAGGTAGGTATCCAGTTGAGCTATCTCTTCTAGTGGGCGGATAAACCAGTAAAAGTATCACACGGGATTATATGCAGTCAATGGGCAAAAAACAATGCTCCTCTGTCCACAATAGGTACGTACCGTATATTATTAAATTCGTTTAGGGAAACTCATCCTTCTTTCTTTCACAACGAAATGAGTAGATTCATGTTTATCCAGATGTATGTGCACCAAGTGGGTAGGTGAAAGCTGTGATCTAAGAAGTTTGTACGTAGGAAGTAGAAACTGTCTGAATAAATCTAAGAAAATGTTCGCTGACAATTCACGCTTGTCTCATTATTTTTCGCCTATGGGTCTAACAAGTGGACAGCCTTTATATCAGCACATTATAGATCGGCAGGTCACCTTGACCAAGTCCATTGGGGCAAGATGACAGATATGTTCTTTACATAGCCATGTATCAAGGTGAACTGGCTTGGGTTTCTTGATAATTTTTTGAAAGTAGTTTTCACTCCATTATTACCCAGAATTGCGTCAGCCGTCTCCCGTAAATTTAATATCGTTAATTCAAGCTTATATACAGTAACCATCTGGATATTAAGTTATAGTCAATTATTGGATTTGTTATTATTATTCTCATGGATTGTTTGGAAAGAAGAGCCCAAATATTATGATAATTTGATCTAAAATTTGCTTCTCTTATTACAAACTTGTTTTATCTAAGTTGTTCTACCTGTCTGACCTTGAATGTTTTTTTTTGCAAATTGCAGCTATTCGAGCTAATCGCCGATTCGGAGACAAACATGATGAACGACTGCTGGTGTACCGTCCTCAGATTTTTGGAGTCTGTGTTTGTGTTTGCGAGCGTTTTCACTTTAGTTGCTATCTGCATTGAAAGGTAAGATCCCATCTAAAATGTTATGTAAAATATATAATGTTTCAGATTTGTTCCAGGGCTCTGTGCATTTGAAGTCATTTATTGCCCTGAAAGTGAACAAAAAATTCCGAGAAGAATCGTATAAGAATAGAAAGACAATAACAAAAACAAAACGCAATTTTTGGTATTATTCTCATCATCATCTAGGTACTATGCCGTCGTATATCCGGTCCACTCAAGGATTAATATGTCAGACCGACGGATTCGACGAGTGATCCTTCTCGTCTGGTTTATCCCAATTATGTGTGCATCTCCATCCTTATTTCCTGCCAGGTCTAACATTCATATATTAAGATCGGATTACGGGGAAATCTCAAGAACCATCTGTGAGGACCAGTAAGTAATAAACATTTTATTTGTTTACTTTCCCCGTATAACAAGAGCTACTTCACTCTGATAATTTTTCATTATCATTTGAAAGAAAGTAATAGGTTCCTATATTTAAAAAAAATTAATTTATGCCTAGCTTACTAGAACGTATGATGCTGATATAATTCTTACTGCATTGGATTGACCTCTTAAGTTATTTAGGGGAAAATAAGTGGTTTGATCTTTTACCTTTCATTGCATTGATCTGGATCTCAATCAAGGTCAACAAAGCCATATATCGAACCAAGAATAAATCCGTCCCAGCTTACCTTTCCCTACCTATGTATACTTGGATCTCCCTTTCATATGATTATATTGATTTCCCTCCCC
The DNA here is from genome assembly GCA_034696905.1 of Lepidocyrtus violaceus. NCBI lineage: Eukaryota > Metazoa > Arthropoda > Collembola > Entomobryomorpha > Entomobryidae > Lepidocyrtus > Lepidocyrtus violaceus. The sequence continues at coordinate 1,950 of JAQGAI010003032.1, forward strand.
CGAAGCCATACCACTTTCCCACCTTATCCCACACAATACATGTGGATAAAGTGAAAGTAAAATGAAGAAGTTGTCCGGTCTGCACTAAATTGTATTGGAGCAAGTCGGATTTCGTAAGCAGTTCAGATATTGAGAATGGGGCCTGTCGTTTTTTTGTGTCCAATTCAACAACACTCCCTGTAAGGTAAAGTGAGCGTAACAAGTCAGTATTTAACATCAAACATTTAGGAACACATTTCAAATAGAATATTTTACGCGCTTGGATTTCAAACAGTTACATATTACAATTTTACACCTACCTTGGTTCAGTACACTTTTTATGTAAATACTTTGGTATATATTAAAAATGTTACTCACAATCAGAGACGATACGGGATTAGGATGGGAAAGTATATTATGGTTCCACACAAGGGACGTGTGGAAGTTCATCCAAGGTGTTGATCTAATTTTGCAACTTCCCTTGGTGAAAATCCCTACTTAAAAAAAACTTTTTTTTATATAAGAGCGAATTTGTTTTTATCCCTCAAACGCTTTAGCATTTTGTCCCCATAACTATTCAAGAAAGTCAGGAAGGAAACTAAGGACGTTTAGATGTGCCGTATTGCTCATTTATTGTTGATTGTGTATTTGGTGCTATTGAGCAAGGTCATAGTTATTTTTACCGGATGTATGTTTTGTCTGTTCATCAATCTGGAAATCCGATGTTCTTTTTCTTCACGTGCCATACTTCCTTGACAAAGGCAGCTTTAGTTTTAGATCATCGCGCTTGTTTACTTACCTACGCAAATAAATAAATAGGTCAATTTGTGCAGCTTTCAGTATATGTTGTACTTATGTATCCGGTTTTGCGTAAATTGTACGCTCAAGCTAGCTAAATTTTCTAACACTTGTGGATGCTTATTGTTGGTCCAGAAAACGTCCTTACCTACGGTATAAGCGTCCTTGAGAGACGATATAAGTAGGTAAGTAATTTTATTGCAAAAAAAAGCTCCAGTCAGTGAAATAAAAGAAAAAGTTTCTCCGGGAAATAATGCGCAACGCATCTTAAATCAGCTACTTGATCCTGATCCAAAATATAGGCTCATTATTGTACAAAACGAATCCCTCCAAAATAAAATGCTACCAGCTTACACAATTCAGATTATATTCTGCCGGTATGGCATGCATATTTAGGTATATCTTTGTCAATCTGTGATGATTTCATCTTGTTTACTCCATCCAAGTTTCTTGTCCACTGGAGAAAAAAAAACTTTTTATTCACAAACTCTTTCAACAGGTACCTAATTGTTGTTCCGTTATATAGGTAGGCAGTTGATGTGTTTTTTGAATCAAATACGTATGCAGCAAACACATCCCTGTAGTACATTCACCTAATTTGTAACACACTTGAGTGTTCAGATTCTCATTTCTTCATCCATAATACATAAACAATCAAAACTTGATATATAAAATGTTGGAAATTGGAATATGTGTTCTGATCTTAAAAGTAGAAGATGCGTGGGCTGGCATGGCACAGCTGCTCATATCTGTCAATTTATTCATATTCAATTCATATTTTATTTATCTCCATCACTAGCCTAATATTTCGCAAGGCAATTATTGCTGTCCAGCTCACAACTTAAAACTATGTGATTTATGTATCGTACAAAATGTATCTGTGCTTGTGTGACATTGAATTTGTTCTAAATCTAGTATTTAGCTCAGGAATACGCCACACAAGAATAGGTAGGACAATCCAGTTTCTGCCGAACTGCCAAACAGCCTCGTAATAGATAAAATAAAGAATGAGATGTGTTCTGTGAAGTAGCAAATTAGTTATAAATTGACTCCTGTCCGGCCCCGCTGCATCGCCCACGTAAACTATTGTGCTCATTTCTGCTTTCTGCAGTAAACGTTTATTTAACTGTGATAAACTGTTTGGATATATAACCATATGTCCATTATATTTAACGAAGTTTAATCGCTCCATGAAGCATTTTTAGCCATAACCATACGTAGTACATACGTTGAATGATGGGAGTCTGAGAGGCAGGAATGAAGATGGGGGATGTTACATTAGCTGGACATTTGCTTCTTTGAGTTTCCGATTGTTTTACTCTGAACTAAATTCTTGAAAGTAGTAGAACCCTGCCAGCTTTCTTTTCCCACTTTTAAAAACTGTAAAATTTTTATTGAGTGTTTTTGGGTTATAGGAGAGCAAAACTCATACTCCAAAAATCTAACCTGACAGCTCCAAATAATTTGTAGGCACTGTCAATATTTATTGTCAGAAACAGAGCCAGGCAACATGTTTTGCTGCAGCAGTGTGGAGAAATATCAAGTTTACCTATGCTGGAGAAATACAAAGGATCCACTTACTGGGAAATAAATATAGGACTGTATGTCGTGGATACTGTGGAAGGACTGTGTGAACTTTTCCACTTAATGGACTCCTTCAAGTTGTTGAACATTACTTATTGTCTGTGAGAATTTTCCTCGTACATAACTGGCCGGTGACAGGAAGTGGAAGCAGGATGGATGAAAGGCATAAGATAACTTAAGAGATCTTGGTATAGCACATGACCAAATTCAGTGACGAGTCTGCCATACCGAGAAGCATCCGTAGATAGGTGTAACGTATTAGCCAGCTATAAAGGATTCTTCTACTACTTCGATTGATAATTCCTGTTCCAAATGGTTTCCAAATTGTGTAGGACAAATAAAGTGTTTGTTACGCTCCGCACAAATGTGAGATTTGTCCATCTCTTTTAGCTCCATCATCGTCATAGCGTTTAAACAGTCGAAGTTTTTGCTCTTTCTCAAGGATAAACAATGATCCATAAAAGCAGTTTACCGGTTACCTTGAAGCCTTCAACGCTAATCAGATTTCCTGTCGAGTTTTCCGTAATGTCGACTATCTGTAGGTATGTCATCAGATAAAAAACCGAGAGTACGTCAATTCCTTGAAAAGATCTTGGGTGTTGGGCTGGTTTGCGAAGAAAAAAATGGACGCAGCATTGACAGTAAATGAAGTGGTTTTTATCCAGTTTATATTCGATCCGTAATGGAAAAACGTTGACTTCAAATGAAGTCTAAAAAGTAATTCCAATTCACATTGTCGCAATTGATTCTTGGAACATGAGTAACCATTCCAATTAATGTGTCCTGCTCTATAATACTACTGCCGCCATGAGATCTTTTTTTTTGCAAAGAACATATTTCAACTTGCACATGCATGCAAATATCTGGGAGTGTGAATTTTGTAACCGGATCGCTGTGAGTATGCACTAGGCACGTTTTTTGTTACTATTGTCAATTATATTGCTTTACTTTCTTTTCCCACATCTTTAAATCAACCTATAATCTTAATCTTGAGAAGGTATGAAGTCTTACGACAGCGTAATCTTATAAATGCTCGATTTACTTCCTTCACCAACCTGCTCCTCAAATGATAGCGTTATGTTGAAGTATTTTTTTCCACGTAGGATTTAGATCACTACAATGCAATACCAAGGTTTAATGTTGGAATTCCAATCAATCAAATCGAAATTGCGAGAATTTTTCCGAATGCTACCAATTTACTTTGGGTTTTTCTCGATGATCGATCACAGGAAGCTGCTATGAAGTGCGTACGTGTTTGCGGTACTTTTTGTTTAATGCTATTTAGCAGATAACACCTTAATTTCGTCGTACGAATATTGATGGATTTCAAAAATAAAGCTTGATCCCTTCCAGTAAAAAGTAAGATATGGTCAAGTGCTATATTTGGCGTTCAGTGAAAATTTCCAGTTTTTTGTTAAATTTTCAACGAATGTACTCAAAAGGCCGGAATATATCGCAAGATTGTTTGCTATTGCTTCTTTTAAAAATTTCAGCTTAACTTTCTGATTAAAGGGAAGTTGTCAACGAAGAAGTAAATGACTCACCCAGCGCTCGCTGAAACAAATATATAACTGCGCTATCATTATAACAACGTCATCGAAAAATCATCGACAAATTACGCAAACCGTGAACATACAACATTAGTACGCATATGTACATGAGCCTGCAATATTTTACCCTGTCTTTTCCAATTCCTTTTCCGGTTGGTGGAATTTGCGAATGTTTGCAGAAATAAGCTTATAAATTTCTGCATTACGTAAATAAAATTGTTTCCGATTATAACATGGAATCGCCTACAATTAAGAATGATTAAATGTAGTAAGTGGGTGCACTCGAATAAGTCGTTTTTTACAATTCCTCATTTCAATGGATGCTTACCTTTTATTCTCCGCAATGTAATCTGTTTATATACTACTTATTAGCAGTTTGTTCTATCTGATAGGCAAAATAGCTTATAATATGCTCTTCACTGTATTATGCTTGTTTTTTTTGAACAATTAGGATAACTACCTACATCGGTAAAAATTTGTATGCAGCCCAATAAAGACCTTGATGTGAATAAAAGTGAAAGAATATCATGCATATCATTCCATTTATGTGTTGAGATAATTGTTTCACCATTTGTTGGTGCTCCAAATTACTAGAGTGGAGGGATTTCCAGTAAAGTCTTATTAAACTACGTTTCCTTCGGAGGATGTTTAAATTTCCAACTTTTAGTTTGCAAGTACTTAGTTACCCGGTGGCTATATTAACTTAACTGCTGCTTATTATTGACTGTGAAGAAAAGGGCATTTGTATATGAATAGAATGTTCTTGAATAGGCCGCTCTATAAAAGAATTCAAGCATTATTCCAAGTTCCATCAGTTAAGCCGGATTAAAAATTGAAATTAGCTTGTATTATTATTATTATTATTATTATGTTCTCTTTTCAATACTTTCTCTTTTCTCTTTCTCCCAGGTTTTCTGCAGACTTTCGATTTGGATACTTCTTGTTCCTCTTCTTTTTCATGTACATCATACCGCTGGTATTTATAGCATCCACATGTCTTTCCATCACCAAAGTTTTGATGCAGAAGATTCCAATACATCCGAACAGGGATCCCCGGGCTATCAGCTTAGAACGTGGCCGTCGAAAGGTATGTATGGTAAACTTTCCCATAAATCAAAACAATTTCATAAATTTTTTTTTAACCCAAAAGCAGCTTCATATGCATATATGTATTCTGCTTGGAAAGTAATTTCGGAGAAAGGCAGCTCATCAGTCTGCAACCATTGAAATTATTTTTAAATGAGCACCTTCCCGATATTTTCTGCTTGAAACTAATTTGCGTAGGTAATTATTATGATGATGATGATATCATATCATCAATCAGTATAGGTAGGTAATTTATTTGTGTTAATGGATGAGATGCAATTTGAGTGTGCTTCGTTAACCTTTTCCCCATCATTTCTATTGCTGTCTATTATTTCAATGAAAAAACGTGATGCAATGCTTTAACACTAACACTAGATCTGTAAGGTGTGTACAGAGATCAGGGGAAAGACGGTGTTTGCCCTTTCACAACTGTAAAATAAATAATAAATTGTAGTACATTGAGATTCCAGCATACCTTAGAGTAAACGGATTTACGTGAAAGCATTGCAAAGTTAACCGTTGTCACCCTCTCTCTCCGTAGTATGTATCGGGTGTCCTTTTCTCCATATTCAGCTTTATCTTTCGCTATGACAGTTGTTTGTCGTTTCACTGCATTTCATTCGATCGGCTTTTGGCTTTGTGCATTGAAGAGGTCGACAAAAGATAGTATGAAACAGGGACATGTCATTGTATAAAACCCATCAAATACCTGTAAGGCAAGGGAGGTTAATTGACCTCACTACTAACCCAACTAAAAAGAGGGATTTAGGACAATGTTTTCAATCATGTATTATAGTTGGGGAACAGCTTCGTGATCGTGAAGTTGATAAGTCGACACTAAGCCATTTTCAAATTTGCAAATTGTTTACAATAATACCGTTGTTATAACTGTCGCACAGTTTTCATCCGGACAACGTTGTGGTTACTCCCAACTTGGAAAATAAAGAGTGTTGTTGACTAAAGTGATTGCTGTTAAGAAGACTGAAGTGATTGCGTTCTACCAAAAAGAAAAACAAATGAAACACAAATACTTCATGGTTCAGATTGTATTGTGGTTTGTCATAGTCAAAGTAAAGCGTGCTTAACAACAAACTGGGTAGATACTTTCATCTTGAATGTACAATGATGGACGCTTCCAATGCCAAAGAGTAGTTGTGGATACTACTCATAAACGTGTACACAAATCTCGAAACCCGCATCAGTAACAGTTTAACAGCTTCATTACCAGGTTGTTGTAGGTACAAACGATAAGATGAAGTACGGGTGGGTAGGCATGCATAAATATCCATGCTAGTATCTCCGGAATTCAAAGCCATGCTGACAGTTTTTCACTTGCTCCAGAAACTGTCCGTTTGAGTAAGCTCATGGTTGGTCAATCACTGTCTCCCTAATTATTCTACGCCTGTCATACTGGAACTGTTTGTAGTTGCAGAGGTGAGTAAAGACGTAAATAGGGAAGGGAGAAGTAAAGCAACGAGAGAAAGTAGATAGACGCTTCATCCTTCCTTAGCATATTATGCCGCGCCGTCACTTTGCTAGTTTTACCAAGTTGTCCAGCCACTCCAAGTGCCATAAACATGTCATAATATCATATACTGTTTACTGTTACAGACTCTCATTATGAGCTGGCGCTATAGCTACATACTCTAATATTTTCTTGGCTAACTACAGATGACGTTTGAAATGAAGGAATTAATTTCCTTTAAACGTGACAGACGGAGAGACAAGAAGAAAACAAGTTTTTTAGACGTCATGAGCAACCGTGGTATCATCATCACTTGGAAACGTATTGTTCCCCACTTTTGAACAAACGCCGAAGAAGAAATCATATTAATTTTGCCATACAATGATGATGATAATGAATTACAGTATCTATTCTAGCGATTTTTTATACTTCAGTGGAAATCAATATGACTGTTGAGTTCATATACATACTACGCGAATGGCTTGAGTTACAGATATAAAGAGCCCTGGATACTGGATGTTTTATGTATTTATGTATTATATAATATGGCACGGAGAGTGTGGAGATTTTTTTGTAATCCCGTTGGGTACGGTACGTATATAGGCACATAAATATACATATATGATATGTATGACAAGATGATGATGATGATAACAATGACATGGTCCATTTGACCATCATCATCATCATCAGTAGTACTTTCACTTTCGTTGGCTCGTGTCTGACCTTTCTCATGTCCCATGCTCTCCATCTGGAAGGACTATTATGGCCTGGCAGGTTGGTTACGTTTGTAAGGAAGAACGGGAAAAAAGGAAACGCGGAATCTTAATCTTGTTTATTTAAAATAAATACATTTATTTGTACGGATTAGTTAACTGACCGTCTTCCATAATGCTAACAACTACCCTATGTAAATATATGTCTATCCCAGACCCAATTGCGAGTAATGTAATACTTTGTAGAAACAAGCTATCATACAATAGGGACATGTTCATGAAAAAAAAAATTTACGCAAATGATAAGCAACATTAGTAGTGTAAGTATACACACAAGATTCATATCATATGACAAGTTAAGTCAAATCTCATTTAAGTATTTACAAACATTTAGAGACTAGCAAAGTTGACATTCTAATACTTTCTAAGCAAACACAGATAAGCACACGAATGAATAGTTTCGGTGCCATTGGCATTCATTATGCCCTTTTCCACTGCACTGGCTGGCCTTCAAATTCCATGAGTTGGTGTAATTAACATAATTAGCTCGTACCTAATTCTATTAGCTTCCTCAATAAAGTATTTTTGCCAGCTCACCAAAAATGAAATGGAACAATTCTCTCCCATTTCTAATGTCAATTGCCCCTCGACCAGCAATGTCAATAGTGAATGACACTTTTAGATATATTTATCTGCTGGCAGCGTGGCATGACCAATTGGAACATTTTAATGATGGGAGACACACATTTAAAAAGTAACAAGAGTGACCATGTGCTCGCTCGTCCAAGTTACTTTTTATAAGAAATGAAATAACCCGGCATGAGGACATGAAATGTCACCCATTCAAGATTCAAGAGTTGGCTTTGCCATATCTTGCTTTCGTTACCCCTACTTTGCTTGTTAGTGGGAATTATAATTAACCTTTTTCAACTGTGCTGCGGTACTACACTTTTCCCAATTTTATACAAAAAAAATGGATGACAAAATATAATAGGATGTAAAAACAAACAATATAGCTCCAACAAGGCCCTTAAGTTTTTCGGAATTTCTAGTGTGTACTGAAAGTATCAACTAGGTTCCTAAACGTCTTTATATTGCTATAGTTAGCTTCACCGTCGCAACTGCTACCGATTATTTTTTCGAAAAGAAAAACAAAAGCCATCGCATCCAAAGACCTTTTTACCAATCTTCATAACCTTTCCCAACACGCTTGAGAATTTTGTTTCCCATGTTCAATGTATATTTGTACTAGGTATTTGGTAAGCCAATTTTCCCTCTTAATTACGTAAATTAGTCTGATTCTTAGGAAGAATCAGAAAAGTAAGTTTAGTAATTCAAGGTCGAAGTGAAAACATGAAAGTATATTTAGCCTTATGAGATTCCATTAAAAGTACTTACATTAGAACAAACAAGAATACAAAGAAAATCAAAATATTTCCCCATCAAGATTGATGAATAAAAAAACTGGCGAATAAGTAGGTATGAGTGAGTAAGTAGCATAGCCTGTCAACTTTCATCTGAAACTAGTTCCTTTTAGTTTCGCATTTTCCATGTAAACCACTTAAAAGTGAGTAATAGGCAGATTCCGTTGGATCCGTATCTAAAAGTAATATTTCCTTAAATTCGACTTGAGTACAGGAAATCAATATCTTGGCTCATAATAGGGGATTTTAAAATGCTTTCACTGCTTTCACTCGTTATTACTTTAGTTCTGGCTGAAGGCATTCTAATTGCCCTATTACAGAATGGAACAAGCTAGAAAAGTACATTGCACAAGTATGTATCAGCTAGGCAGCTTTGGCTCTGAGTAAAGTGATTTTCAGCCAAATGAGCAATTCACATCCATTATTTGTGCTTCTTTTGACAGTTGAATACACCACAGTTGTCCCGGTAGGATGAAAGAGTTACCAATCTGATGTTTGGACGCAGTGGTTGTTGCTACTGCTGATTGCTAATGAGTTTATAAGCTTACAGGGTTTTTTTAACGCGTATCATGAAAATGATTTGAAAATTTGCTACAGTTTTTGACTTTGGGAAAACGAAATCTTTGCCAGAGTCATTCATACATAACGTACATCGTTATAGTACCTTGTAGTAGTAATTATCTAACCTAATTACATTTAATGCGAATATAGGAATACAAAATATACAGGTATAAAATAAAATATATGTTTCATTTTTATAGGTTGCCAAAATGGTGTTGGTGATTGTTTT
>JAQGAI010003033.1:0-11341 GCA_034696905.1 Lepidocyrtus violaceus
GAGTTTTAACATCTAAGCAGTATAATTTTAACCGTAAGTAAGTTGTTCATTGTTATTTTAATATTCCCAATCAATTTGGAATGTATTTGTTTTAATTATATTCTGTTGAGTCAATATTGTGCAACTGATTTGATTAGTCATCATTACCATATATTATTCATCATGCTTTGTGCTTGGCAGAAAGAACAATAAATTTACGTTTTTCTTTTTTTTGTCAGGAATAGGCACTGTCACCGGCATCTCCAGACTCCAGACGCACGTCCAGATAATCTATCATCAAGTTTGTGGTTCAGGATTCAGGACCTAGGGTAGGATGAAACGAGCTGTATTCCTGTTAGCAGTGGTCATTGTGGCCGTTGGGATGACCAATTACTTGGCGGAAGCTAAAAATGCTTTCTGGTCGATTATCAACCAGGGGAAGTTAGAGGAGCGTCCTTACACAACCCCCGAAAACATTGCTGATCCCAGTCTACCTCTAGTTATGAGCCGGGTGAACAAGCTTCTCCACCCCTCCTTGAGGGAGATGCACCGTTTTTGTGATGGTCAGTGTTTCTACGCTCCGGAAAGCTGTGACCATGCGCAATACGGCTGCAGCCTTCTCTTGTCAGTGGCGTCCCACCCTCTGGATGAAGATGGGGAAATGCATTGTGATTATTTTGGTATGTGCAGTACCTTGATTAAATAAATAGCCTTGTTTCTAGCAGTAAAATTCTGTATAATTGCTCGATAAAGGCACAGTTTTATCAGCCATTATCTTAATCCAATCCACAATCCAGCTCATGTCTCTGTTTGGTTTTAAATGAAGGGGATGATGATTTGCGGGAAGTATTTTGCTATAACAGCATGACACAGCAAGACTACAGGAGTGAAACAGGGAAACCTGATACATTTTACACCATTACACTTCATCGAAATTTGGGTTCGAAATTCCCCGGAGGAGAAGTTTCGTCGTCGTGTCCAAAGAGGTGGAAGGAAAAAGCCGGGATTAGATGTAAGTGCGAATGCGAAATTAATCAAATCAAATCAATACACCAAAATAATATATACATATTATAGAAATGTATACATATGAAACAAATGGTATGGTATATGGTCGATGTACATTAATTGATTAGTGATTGATTATGATGATGGTTGTTCGTTCAGGTCGACGATCTGAATTTGTAGCTGTCTCATTTGTCAAAAGCGGCATTCCTGAAACCGGGGTGGATGGTTTAGATCCTGCAGACCTGTGGTACGTGTGTACTGTTGATGAATCTTACCGTTCGAGGGTCACGATGTGGACGGAAGTGGATCCATCCAATGTGACTTTAATTCCTCAACAATTAAAAGAAACTAAACCTCACGTAGAAGCCGGTGGGTATCAATACCAATTTAAAAAGACATTGAAAACAACGATAACGTAATAGGGTTATAATCTTAAATGAAATATGAAATTACTGACTATGGATTTATTTGTTGACTTTAGGAATGGGAGTTGTGTTTTCAAAGGTGGATATTGATGAAGACATCGCTTCAATGGGATGCCAGTTTATCATTCAAGAAAGCAATATGACATTGAGTGACGACGCTCCAACTAATGCAGCGTTTTTCGGTGAAGACTCCCATCATCCAATTAGAGTGAAACTTGCGGAAGGATATGTACTCCGTGATGATCAAACGGGAGAGTTTATACGTCCGTTTTATTCAGCAAGTGAGGAGTTCGCGCATTTCAAAGTTTACCACACTTCGGATATTAAACCACGCGATGATATTGAATTTAATAAACTCCAAGTCAATCTAGTGGAGCCTTCTTTGAACACTCCCGAGATGGACAACAGCACAGAAGTTACAAGCAATGAGAAAATGCAGGATTTGGTCAAAAAATGTCATCATCCGGACAAATATCATGAGTTTTTCATTGCGTGCTATCCTCCTAATCATCAACAAAACTGTATTCACACAGGGCGCTGCCCTGTCATGTTTGTTGTGGAGGTACCCAAAAATGACACATCCTTCGAAAAAGTTCAAGCCCATATTTACGGGGTCATCCCCGAGTCCAAGAGCTTGAGGAAAGCAAGACGACCCATTGGATGGGCTGCCGTTGGCTTCAGTAAGGATGATGCGATGGGGAGGGACGTTGTAATTGTGTGTCATGCGGATGGCAAGGATAACGTCCACGTCCACGTGAGTCTCAACTTCATAAAGACAAACATCTATCCCGGTAATGTTAGTTACGATGATGTAATAATTTCTAACAGAAGTGTTAAAACATATGCAAGCGCTGAAAAGTCGAAAATTTTGTGCAGTTTTCAAATGCGCACCAAATTTGTTGTGAATTTGTTTGATTATGAGCCAGACTACAGGGATTGTATTTCCCCAGGTATGTCTGAAAAACTGTCCTTTGATTTTTCAAAGGAAGACGTACACTTGCTAATTGCAGCTGGAGATAGAAACTACCCAGGCGGTAGAGTTAATTTTCACGATTTTGCTCAAGTTCTCAATGTACTCTTTAGTAAGGAGTTGTTTCTCAAAAAGGCTACAGGAAGCTGCGTCACTGGTTCAATTATGCTGATAACTTTTTCTTTGCTATTGACTATTTGGTCTACTTAACCAATTGTTTTAAGAGAACATATGTTGTTATAATAAACATTTTATCTTTGAAAATTTCACAAACCTTACATGTTACATGTTAATTATGTTGCATTACTATTTATAATGACTACAATTTCCTAGTATGTTTAGTTTATTGAATTTCCTTGTTTAAAATTCTTATCTTTATTTGATTGTCATTATGAGTGTTATGTTATGAACATCTATCTGTTATGCAGAAATAAAATGGTTTGCTAATCAATGAATGTTGTAGATGTCTTCAAAATACAGACTTATTTGGCACATCAGTGCTTTGCATAGCTCGCCATTACACTACCTTTATTCTGATAAGTCGAACTATCTCAGTTGTTTATATTTGAGAAAGGTTCCGTTAAGCTAAGCTTACTAACCCATGGTCTGCTTCATGCGGCGTCACAAAATACTCGTGCGTAGCACAGCCCAGCGTTGGTGCGAGTGCGATTTTAAAAGCAGGTGTGTTTTAAGGTGTGTCCTTATCCTAAGGAAAGGTTAACTACGTCATAGTAACATTGGCAGTTAATTGGTGATATGACAATACATAGTTATGCTTGTAGAAGTGGATTTCGCAGAGGCTATTTTTCCTAAACATGAAACCTTTTCCCCGAACCAAATCATCAAAATTGACTCCCACCCTCTTCGAATACAGAAATCATATTAGTCATATCAAGCAGGGTTTAGTTTCTCCGAGAGGCCACCCCTAAATTTAAACACCTTGGGCCTTATTAGGGATTCATTTCCGGGACCATTTAAAAATCCATTATGTCGGGTGACGGGTAAGCTAGCCATGAATTCATTAATTCACATGTAGTAATAGACCTAAAAACTAGTTCTAGTCTAGTCTAATCATGTAGTATTAAAAGTGCACTTCTCGGGCATTGTTTCAACTAATATAAATCTGGTTTATCTATATACTTTTCTAGTCCAGCATATGGTTGGTGTACTCCTCCTCCTCCTCCTCCAGCTCCCAAATGTGGATCTTCATGGTCTTCTCCTTCGAATTATGGAGGGAGCTCACCATCTAGTTATGGAAATTCGTCAGGGGCATCTTCATGGGGATCTCCGGCTGGGAATTATGCACAACCCGCAGCGTCTGGTTGGGGAAATCAGGCTTCCAAATGTGCTGCAACTGCCGCAGCTTCATGGGCTCCTCCTGCTACGAAGTGTGCTGGAGCCGCAACAGAAGCAGCAGCGGCAAGTATTGCTCCCTCGGCTGCCAAATGTGCTGAAGCTGTTGCTCCATCGGTCTCCAAATGTGCTGAAGCTGTAGCTCCATCGGTCTCCAAATGTGCTGAAGCTATTGCCCCAGCGGCCTGCAATTGTGCTGAAGCTGTTGCTCCATCGGTCTCGAAGTGTGCTGAAGCTATTGTTCCATCAGTCTCCAAATGTGCTGAATCTATTGTTCCATCAGTCTCCAAATGTGCTGAAGCTGTTGCTCCATCGGTTTGCAAATGTGCTGAAGAAGCTATTGCTCCACCGGTCGCCAAATGTGCTGAAAAATGCGCTGAAGCTATTGCTCCATCGGTCCCTACATGTGCTGCTGAAAAATGTGTTGAAGCTATTGCTCCAACGGTTTCCAAATGTGCTGAAGCTATTGCTCCAAAGATTGCCAAATGTGCTGAAGCTATGGTTCCCTCCGCAGCGAAGTGTTCTGCTGAGCCGGCTACGAAGTGTGCTGCTGAAGCTGTAGCTTTCAAGGTTGCATCGTGTGGTATTGAAGTGATTGCTCCGCCGGTTAAGTGTGCTGCTGAAGCTGTGGCTCCCGTTGCCAAGTGTGCTGAAGCCGTGGCGAAGTGTGCGGAAGCCGTTGCTCCTGTCGTGGCGAAATGTGCGGAAGCCGTTGCACCCCCCGTGGCGAAGTGTGCAGAAGCTGCTGCTCCGGCTGCAGCGAAGTGTTGCGCACAAAAAGCGGCAACTTGCTGTCCACCTCCTCCTCCTTCTTGCTGTCCTCCTCCTCCTCCTCCTTCTTGCTGTCCACCTCCTCCTCCTTGCTGTTCTCCTCCTCCTCAGGTTCAATCTGTTTGTCGGACCTACTGTACTCCTTGTACTCCTCAGCCTCCGCCATACTGTACTCCTCAGTGTCAGCAGTGTCCTCAGCCTTATTGTGTTCCTCAACCTGCGCAATGTTGTCAAACGGTGTGCACGAAAATAAAGAAGTGCAAACCAAAGTGCTGTCCTTCCGTCCCCTGTGGTGGCGGAAATGTAGTCTTCCCAAGTGGCTACGGCTTTGTGGTCTTAACGGCAGTTGGATCGGTCATGATGGTTAGCTGGAAGTCTTTCAAGGTATGTATTTGAGCTCCTGTATTATGCCATCATAACCAAACCAAACTATCTCAACTCGAAAGCTCACGCTTTGAATTTAACCACAGAGTATTAATATGATCCCTCGACCAAATACTTTCATTCGATGTTTTAGGTGGGAATAGCTCGAGATGAGTTCAAGGTCCCGTACCCTCAGGTTTACTCCTGCGACAACGTGGCCTTCAACTGTGTTCTGCGAGCGCATCAAAATACGATGGAAAACTATCCACAGTTCCTTTTGATGTTGATGATTGGAGGGTTGGAAATGCCTTACTTCTGCACTTTGGGTGGGTGCATTTGGATCCTTGGAAGAGTTATGTATGCGAAGGGATACTATACTGGAGACCCAAGCAAACGGTCAGTTTTCAAATATTATTTCAGGCTGACTTTCAAATATGACTTGGATTCCTTGAAGCTAACTTAATTACTTTACATTCTATTTATATTACAGTGCTAGAGGAAATATATCTGTGATTGGAATGGTCATGTTACTTGCTGCTACTGCCAAATTCGCACTTAAACATCTTCGTTGCTGAAAACATCGCGTCATAAAAAAAGTTATCCTTAAAGTAACAAAATCAAGAATCGGCCAGGACTCGTGGGTTTTTATCGACTGAATTGATTTCTAAATCTCTGTCAACATTTCCGTTATGGAAGTTCACATTTTAAAAAACGACAGCCCTGCAGCTAAAAATTACATTGTTTCAGAAATAACTCAAATTAATGTCTAACTTAACCCTAAAAATATCAAAATTTTCAAGTGTGTGTGTCGAAATAAAATCACTACAAGTCAGCGATTAATTTTTAAGATATGACTTGGTAGGTTCAATTAGTCCTCAATTTGTTGGCATGTTCATTACTTCTTTTGGTTTAAGCTCTTGATTCAAAAGATTTTACTTTCAATATGCACTCTTTAACTTACTGATGAATTTTATCTTGGCAATCCTATAAAGCAGACTCCGTAATTGCGGTTTTGTAAATGCAACCGTAACGTAAGCCATGTAAATATAGAGAAATACTTTGTATGAATGCTATAGTTAGTTCAACCTTTTCAAAACTCACATTAATTATTACCCAATGATGAGGCAAGGAAGTACTATTACTAAATACTAAAGAAAACATTATTACGAATTTTCATAAAGTAAATTTAATTCATTTTTCGAAACAAGCACACCTCACCCGAAAACATTACACAGTATGCAAAATTGTAGTACACCAAATTGTTTAATACATGTTTAATTGCTAATCTCAAACTTCTAATCTAGCAAAGAAACACAAGGGTCAAACATTTTGAAACCCAATTCCAATTCATCATCATTTTACTATCAAACACCCTATTTGCCCGAAGAATGAAACAGTACAAAATTAGTATTAACAGGTAATGTAATTCAAAACATCAAGGATTACATTGTAGTACGGAAATTAGTATTAAAGTACATAAATAAAATCTATTCACAGCACATATGTAGTTAGTTAGGTATATAGCTTAAATTAACTCATTGAACTAATTAGCTCCGAAAAATTGACGGGCTCTGCATGTACCAAGTCAACTAACAAAAACAGTCTAGGAAGGAAAAGGTTTGTATTTTGTATTGTATAAAATACGCTTACTCTATCGAAACCTGTATTGGAATATCGGAACACAACGGTATATAGAACTTGGTTCGTTGAGCACATTTTCTAGAGATCATGGAAGAGAGCTTAGAAATGTTCTAATCTCTAATATGCTTACACATTAAATTCTAATATTCTTATGGGTAGGTAATTCTACAATTTCAGTTGAAAGTCTTAAAAAAATAGAGCAATTTATCCTTTTTTTAAAGAATACCGTAGCCGTAACCGAAGCACAGATTATTGTATTTATATAATTACCTATGTAGTAAGCGTTATCAAATTCATCTACAACATGATGCCATCACAATGTATACGACAGATTGGCTGTGTAAAGAATCGGCTTTTACAAAAATTCTCTTTTTGGTATAAATACCTATATAATAGATAGGTATTTATGATGATTAAGGTGTATAACTAACAAGTAATTTGGCCATGTAGAAGTTAGACATGAGATACAAAATGACTATAAAAAAACTATTTACAAAAATGTTAAACTTAACATCAATCGACGATGATATTCCCTAAAAAATGAAAGTGATGTAGGGATAGAAATTAATTTCTAAAAGTAACAGAATTGTTACTTTAAAATAGATTAGCTAGATTAACAACCACCATTGGAATTATCAAAGAATACTTATCTTCTCATGGGTCCTTTTCTTCTAGTTCTCCTCTTCTTTTTAACAATTTGAACACACAATAACCAAATCAATCATCCATTAAAGCATCTAATGATTCTTGAGATTCATCGTCAGACTCAGTTCCTCCCACATAGACAGCTTGGAGCTCTTCCGAGATTTTCCACACCTAAATAAAAGCATTATAGTAGATTAGCTTAGGGTTTTTTTTGTAAATTTTAATCAGTAACGAGGTTGAAATGCATTTAAATTGTAACGATTATTCACATACTTGTAAAATATTGTCCTCTGTCACAGACGCGATCATTCCCATATCATGATGATTCCATGAAATATCATTAACATTTGCAATATGGCCTCCATGAACAAATACTAGCTCGTTCGGAGCAAGATCCTCATCATATCCTTGCATTGCGTTGCTATCGTCGGTCTTTACGGCTTTTGCAAGGTCCCACACGAAGACTCGATTGTCCTTTCCTGTGGATGCCAGAGTTGATTCAGCATGTGGCGACCACTGAACTTGCATTACTTCCCCTCGATGATATTCCAAAGAGTGAAGTTTCGTATTCACATTTCTCATGTCCCACACGGCAACCGTCTAACAAGGTCCACGAAAAAATGACGATAAGCGATAGGGATCATTCCATATTATGTCGCGGCAGGGTAAAAACAAAGAATGAAATGGTTACTTACGGTATCAGAACTTCCAGTTGCTAAACAGAAGTCGGAGTACGGGGAGAAAGAAACTGCATTGATATCAGCCTCATGAGCATCCTTTCGATTAATAACTGGCGCATCAGCATCAGAGGCTCGTGCATCCCATAAAATCAGTCTCTGAAATCAAAGTAATTTCTCATTTATTTAACAACTTTTCGAAATCCCAAAAATGGAACTGGGTAAAGCAACATTTTAACTCATTAATTCACTTCGTGATTAACTCACTTTATCATCGCCGACAGAAGCAAACATGTGTCTGTGGTCTGGATGCCAATTCACATCTTCAACAACGTCCTCGTGAGCTCTAAAAACACGTGATGCATTCAGATACCTAATACCATTAGGCTCCCCTGATGCTGTTTTATTTAGGTCCCACAGACAGACAAGCGCATCATTGGAACCGGATATAATTTTCCCCATCTCTTTTCCGCTCCAAGATAGACCAAAACTACGAGGGAAGAAGGGAACCGATTAATTTAGCTTTTTAATAACAATGTTTGGGCCACTTGGTATGTTCACAGAAAATTCAATACTTACCCTTCTTTTTGATGACCCCGAAGGCGAAGCAATGGTGAGAACGTTGAGTCTTCCGGTACTTCTGGATGCTTACGGCAATCGAAAATAAACACTTCCGGTGAGGACGATTTCGTTGCAACATAATTAGGTTCTTGAGGCATATATCGAGCCCGGTTGACTTCCGCTGTTAAGAGTATACATTTTCTTTTAGAATGAATGCGCACAGCAAGTTATGGTATAAAAATCAATACAAACGTAATACAGCACTGTACTACCTTCATGATTGATACGTTTCAAGACACACATCGATCCGCTATACTTGGCAGAAACATTGTTTTCAGTCTTTGTGCGATCCATTACATCCACACCGCATACCAAAAGATGATTCTGTTCTTGATTAGTCATTGTTCCCATCAGAAGATGATGCCTGAGAATGTTGTCGTCACGTCTAAAGAAATAAAACCCCAAACATAAGTTAAAAGATTGAAACGTTCTTCAAGTAAGCCTAGCCTTTTTAACAGAGTATTTCACAATATCATTTTTGGCGTTACATACTCTATGACTTCTGGAAGCCATTGGACAGTCAAGGACGGCCAGACTAAAACAAAATTGAGACAAGTGTCGTAAAGATGTGGGGCTGCATGCTTTAGCCACATGGAGTATTCCTCTTCATAGTGAATAACTGTAAAAAATGAATGCATACAGGCAATTTTGATTTCAGATTTAATTACATTTTCAAAAAAGGATTGCAGAATTTATAACAATTATCTGTCGCTCTCTGGTATGGCATTTGTACCTTCTAAGCTCGAAACAGTCTTGCAGTCAGGTTGGTGTTCGCTATAATGTTGCTGACGATGCTCATCTGAGCAGTAGAACACACGGTGGCATCTCTTACAGGGAAAGGCCGGTACTCCATCCAACGTGCACTCTTCCAACTTCCCGTTAGCACATTTCGGAACAATTGCAGGTGGTGCGTTCTAGAAAACATAATTTTATATCAGTAAGTATAAATCATAATATGAAAGCGAAAACGTAATTCGATCAGTCAAATTTGATGTTTTAATCGAAGTGACTTACCACCACCGTTCCGTTAGTCTGCCCTTCGATAATCTCAGACTCCATCTTTAAGACTGCACTGCTAAGCTCTTTGCTACTTCCGGCCACGCAAACCCCGTTTGACCCTCCAGGTACAGGTTGGGACAATACATCCATTTCAACGTCCATTCCATCCGAAATCTTCATGTCTTCAATCCCATTCATTATAGAGTCATCTTCTACATCAATACTGGAAGCTCCACCACTTTTCCCTTGTTGACCATTCCCATTTGTCGCTAAGATTTTCACGCCCTCGTTGCATCCTGGAATGGACTTCAAGTTGGTCTGGTCTTTGGCTTTAACGAAGCCATTCTTCTCGTGGAAGCCGACGAAGCCGTTAGCACCAGCAGCAGCACCTTGTCCCCCATTTACCTTCCCACCGCCATTCACAGTCTCCAACTTTCCGTTCACTGAATGCCCTTTTGGAACTGCTGAAGCCATTTTTTTAACCTAATCGAAGAGCTCTTGATTGATTATGGATACATAAATATGTAATCAGTAATACGAAAATAAATCGTGGCTTCTTTGAGGATCCTTTTTCTTTAATCCTTACACCTTAACTGGAAGTGATATTATTTAAAAATTTCAAGTCTTAATTCTATTCGCTCAACCCCCCTTAATCCCAGGTCCCTATCAACTCTGACAAACGGTTATCCTCCTAACCCCTAAAAACTAAAACTGCATTGTCAATTGTTCAATCTGAATCTTTCAGTCTTTATTTGGCAAGTGAAAGTAAGTTGTAAATAGACAATAGAGAAGTCTATCATCTATGAGAAACCTCCTGTTCTTAATATAATAATAATAATCTTAAATATCTACCACCTACAAGTACAAAATTAAACTAATAATAAATTAACAAAACTTCTATTATAAATTATGAACAAAGACCCTGACCTGACTGGACATTAAAAAAATAGTGACAAGAGAAAATCACAACCAACCAGGGATCTAACCTGACAGTCTAAGCGACCGGACCCTTCAGCTGCTTCTTATTTCTAAGGTCCCTTCGTGAGTTCCCTCCACGCACCTCCAACACCAACCTCCTTCGACCTTCCAAACAATGTCGACACTGCGCCACCAACTTGACTATTCCACCTCTTCCTGGGGGGAGTTTTGTTTTGGAGGAGATATGGAATGCACTTGGACGACTCCCTCTCTCTCCCCTTTCCCTCCCTTCCCAAATAAATATTTAATTGTTTGCGTCCTCCGCACTGACTTTTAGTTAATTGTTGAACTCGTTAGATATGTTCCCCTTCGTCCACAACAATTCAACAACAAAAAAGAAGAAAAAGGAAACAGCAGCGCAGCAAGCTAGGAAATGGAAATGGATTGAGTTTCTAATTTTATACGATGCACTTTATGCATTGCACTGCACTGCACTGCTCTGCATTTTATGTTGTTGCAAGTTGCAATGAAAGAACGTGAATGAACAGAGACAGACAACAAGAGAGAAGAGGAAGAGAGAGAGAAGGTTCTTGTTTTTCTTCTTCATTTTCCCACAAATCCAAATGTGCAGCTTTTCGCTGACAGTTCTCAGACCATCTCCTATTCATTCAGATTTGGGAGGAGAGAAGGATGAGGGCAATATGAGACAGGTGCTTTATATCGAATCAATCCGTATTAGACTTGATATATGTTCATCACTTCTTGGGTTATTTGTTGTTTGCCTTCTTTTGTTGGCGACCGGGCTGGGTTGGACCTGAAGTTAATTGTTGTTAATTGTTAAGCTTGCCACTTACTTCCGAAAGTATGCAAATAATTCCTTCGTTATGCTATGATGAATGATTATGGCTATGCAAACTTTTGTATCATGATTTGATTCAAAATTTTTTCCCAGGTTGCTGAGCTGATTCTCT
>JAQGAI010003034.1:0-11341 GCA_034696905.1 Lepidocyrtus violaceus
GTGATAACTCAATTGTATCTTTTAGGCATGCATCTTTTAGATCTTTTTCGCCTCCTCCATAATCCCATGTTTTTCATCTTGTTTGTATCTACTTACTCGTTCGTTCCGGAAATCGTTTTGAAAATTGGAAAATTGGAGTTTGGAGTGACAAGAAAGAGATTTCAAGTTGAAGTTGAAACTTTTTCAATTTTCCTCGTCAATAACAGTTTCTTTTTCCTCTTGTCAGATTGTGCTTTGCAAGGCAAGTGATGTTGAGCAATAAAACCTAAACAAAAAGTCTGTTTTGCTTATAGCGCTAGCATCATGACAGAAGAAGAAACTGGGCATTATGCCTATAGACTTCTTTTAGGCATAAGCTCAAGTCGACGAAAATGTTATGTAATAATATGATATGCAGATGAGGATGAGGATGATGGCAGTGAGTTTTAGAGTTGCAGAAATGAAAGCTGTTATCTTATCTCACTCACTTGGTTTCGTCTTGCTCAAATTGAGACATTCATTCGATTTAAAAGGAATAAGATAACAAATTTCTGTTGTGCACATATAGCTGTAGAAAAAGTCACAAATTACGTATGCTAATATTATTTCACTTCCATCGATTTCAGAATAGTTCAGGCTTGCATCAGAATGTAAAATTTGTTGGAATGGGAATCTAATTGCATATATTTAGGTATACAGAAAAGAGGAACGATGATGATGATACGATGGTGCTGAAAGTGATATTCTTGAAAAAGAAAAATATATTCAGACTAATCTTATGTGACAATAAAAAATATGGTGTTCGAGAGTGTGATCAAGATTAGCACTTTAAAACATCCCATTCACGTTCAAAATGAAATACATAAATAATCTATGCCCAAGCCCAATCCATTCCAACATCCAACATCAATTCTTTTCCACTAAACTTCACATTGAAATTTAAAAAAAATATGTGCCAACAGAGCAGAGCCAGATTAGGCTTGTCAGAGTTGACGATGACAACATGATTTTGTCACTAATATATGCAGAGCCACTACTAGTAGGATGGGAGGGGGAAAAGTGGTATAAGGACGAATGACAACTTTTTTACGACTTGTTAAAGGTTAAATTAATAACATCGTTTATTTCATATTTATTATCACTCTCCTAAAAAAACCAAACATTTTTAAGAGAGTCTGTCTAGGCACTAAACAAACAGCAATGGTGTGTGGTGCAGTGGAGGAATTTTTGCAAATCTTGCAAGTTATGTGGACAATACCTAAAAAAGAGATTATGTGCCCATTAATCTAAATGGAAAGAACAAAGCAAACAAAGTGTGTCGAGAATATTTTTTCTTCACACTTTTAGTTGAAATTACAACAATTGCTCGTCGAAATTAATGTCTTTGTGATAGCCATCTTCACAACAATATTTATCCAACATTTTTCATCAACAAAAAAAAACATGATTTGTTTGTAAAATAATATGCATTATGCATGTATGCATGCACTATATGCAGTTTTTGGCTAAACATGTTTAAAATGATTAACGATTTTATAATGGTTTCTGCTAAGATCACATCCTTTGATTAATAACGTAATCAATAATGCTATGCCAGATTTTAATGAGCCATTGGAAGTATCATGAATAGCCAAAATATTTCCCAAACTCAAAAAGAAAGCCCATTCCGTATTGTCTGGCCTCGATACATAAATCAGATCAGTTGTCAAAAAAAATCCCATTACTTTGCAGTTGCCAATTTTTAAATGAAAGTTTGCTTAGAGGATGAATGAATGAACCGTTCCAAGTAAAGCTTAAACAGGATGAGTCTACTTTATGAGAGGAGAATTCGGCGCAGTTTCTCTCAATTTAAGCCAATTTTTATTTTCGAGCTAAAAAAACGAACGGATAGAAAAATTCGAGAAAGCTGCTGCTGCTGATGATATTATACTAGCTATCTAGGTATAGCTGATAAATGATAACCTTGCACGGTTTATGGTGTAGGAGGATGAGAATGTTTTCCTTGCTGATTTCCATTTGATTGGATGGATGTAGTCCTATTTTTTTGTAATATTGATTCTTACGTAAGAAAATTTGTCACAATTTAGCTTCACATAAAAATACCGGGAAAAGTAAATAAATTCTTATCCCAGGAAGGAAATAATGATTCTCCAAATCCTTTCCTTTACATTTATTTCCCTTTGCTTAAAAAGCTCCACTGTAATAAATCTCGTATCATACGGATCGCCAAATTTCATTGGGTTCTTCTGTGTACACATTGTATTGGGGAAATAAGAATAAAGCCAATATGATACCTACTTCCCGACTTTCTCTCTTTGGTGGGGAGCGAAAGCTGAAAAAATATTTACAACGACCCTGTCCTTCGTTTTCCTAAGTCTGTTGGCCTTCTTCAAGAAAAACAGGGCAAACATATTGGCATTGAATGGCATGTTTTTCCTAAATTGAAAACGCATCCTCCCTCCTCCCAAATCCAAAATGTATGTTCGGTACATCCGCTGCTTTTCTTCTTCTCTGGGAAAAAAAAATTGGTATTAGCTGATACATTATTTAAACATTTATTATTTCCCTTATTATGTTGATCAACAATGCATGGAATATTTATGCATTCCGGGATTGGAATCAACACATGTTTGGCAAGAAGACGCAGCCGGCTGGCTCGACTCTGTGATTCTGCCTGGAGAAAAAAAGAATTGCACATGAAATTGCTGAAATGGCAGATAACAACCTACGTGCATAAAATTTAGGTCTTCTTTTTTTTCCTTCCCAACTTGGTGGTGCGGGTGGATGATAAAAACTAGCAGAACCACTTGTCGATATCTGCTGTCGCTGCTGCGTTGCTCCTTTTTTTGGAAGAAAAAAGAGTAGAAGAGAAGAACGATAATTTTGTCAGAGACATAAAAGAGCAATTTCCTGTAAGGCGATGTCATGCGGAGTTTCCAGATTCCCGAAGTAAGCTTGTCTTGAGTTCGACCTTAGTTCGTGTAAAAAAAGGAGTCTTCTTATTCCACACAGACATCTTCATGAATGTTCGATGCAATTCATTTTCAGCTATAGCTATGTAGGTTGTGTAGGCCTATATGCATATGCATAATCCTATGATCATAATATATTGTCAAATTGTATGAAATGGTTTGAGTGAGATCGATCCTCAGTCGGACAAGTAGGCCTATGGCTATGCAAGTTATGAATATGACGATGCACCAAACAGCAATTCTGAGAGTGAAAGTAAGTACTGGAGCCAGTTGAAAAACTGGAGAACTTCCCTAATGGCTTCTATAAATAGCTGGTTGGTATTCTGCTCGGCATTTTGAATTATGCAGATGTACGTACGTCGTTGGCAGAGGTTTTTCCCCCATATATTTTGAACTATCATTATAAATTAGAAATGGTAAATAACGGTAATAATATGTAATTACCATACGATGTACGAATATTCCATCAAAAAGTATTTTCTTTCTCTCTCTCTTTTTATTTTTTATTATTGACCCTGAAAGTGAAGACATGAAAAGAGTCATGAACCATTATGATTTTCCATTAACATTTTAACAAGTTGGGAAAGGTCTTCCTTGTCGTGTGGGCAAACATACGTATGAAAAAAGGGATTTCCTCCTTAATTAATAATGCACTATGCTGGATGACGACTCCCAAACTAGGGGAAACTTTTTTTTCTAATGATGGTCCAGGGAAAGTGTAAATGGAAGGAGCGGGGAAAATAAAAAGGAAAACAGCGGAAAAAGCTTTTTTACGAGGGAAGAAATGCACCTGTTTTGTGTTTTTTTAAGTAGTAAGAAATACGACGATTTTTCGAGGAAAATCATAAATGCTCAGCTACTAATCTTCAATCTATTCGTCGAGTAAAAAGGATTTACGATGCATTTTACATGTGCACACTCAATTATCTGCATTAGTCACTGGATGATGAATCCTTCCTGAATAATAAATCTACATAATATTCCATGAAAAAAAAAACGCTGGAAGAGGGGAAAACATAATGGCTTACTTTTGTCCTTTTTAATGTGGCAACTTTCTCCGGATTATAGGAGTACTGGGACGGGACCTTTGAGCTCTGATAAGAAATGGCAGAATAATGACATGCCCTACTCCGTTTTACTTTAAAGATAATTCTATGCTGGTAATTTCTTTATGAATTATTATGGCCCCCATGAATCTAATCACATTGTAGCCGGATTAACGACATTCATTAAAATCATTCATTTTTTTGTGGATATTTATTTTATTACAATAATAATACATTTATTAAATATTTAAGTACAGTTGAGTATACAATTTTTCTTTATCAATAGCATAACAAGTATATATTGTTTTTTATAAAATAAAAAAGAATATATATCGATATATTTAATATTCATATGAACATTCAGCACCATTTAATTTTAATGGAGATAGTATTTAGGTACGTTTGCTTTTAAACATTATGACACGCTTTCCGTCTGTCAGTTAGCGCCGGAAAGGACTTTACTTCGGCATTTCCATTGACAAGTAAAAGGTGCACACTTTCACAACAAACTTTCTGTTAAAAACTTTTTTTCGTTTCTGTAAATAAAAGTGCTCAATTCATTGCCTGTCAATCCATCCGTGCCATCTCCAAAACTTTTCTCTCTTTCTATTTACCTAGCTAGCTTAGCTACGCTTAGTTGATACTTTAATACCTACCTACTAACAATAACAAACCTTTTTGTACAAAACTGAAAAATAGGGAAATGGATTAGCAAAACAGCCTTTTAGTTTCCTTGATTTTCACACATAAATTGACCCGTCCATCAAGAGCAATTACATTAGTGACCTTATGACCAATTCCATATGTTGCTTACAATAATACAATACAATAATAATACGATGAGATTGAAAAAAACTATGGAGGAAAAAACAAACAAATTGTTTTGTTTTTTTTTGTGAAAAGGAAGTTGTTTGATACTAGGACACAGTAAAAGATGCTGCTCTTCTGATAGGATACGGAAAGTGACTTTCTTTTGTCTGCCTCCGTCACATAACATGTTTACAATAATCGTTCGGAGAGGAGATGAGGGATATATTGTAGATGTTTGTGACAAAAACAGCGGAAATGATGAGCCCATCCTTTTGATGATGGCAATCCCATTTCCAAGATGTTTTGACTTGTGACATTTTTTTTTGTTAGCGATATATTGTCCTGATTGTATAATAGAGAAAGAACACATCACAGAGAAAATTATAAAAGACTTGCACAATTATAAAAACAACTGATGATGAAGCTGGCTTTGAAGTAGACATATCTCTTGCATAAAGCCAACTTTTTTTTAACTTCTTCCCAGAAGGGCATGTGGCAATGTGTGTGTGTGTTTTTTTTTCGTCTGGCCCTGCCCGGTCTAATCGTGATGTGATGGAATGGAACATGAAAAAAGTAAAGTTTAGGTAGTTAACCGCTTTCCACGTGTTACTTGTGACATTTAGAGCCAACCATCCGATCCGCCTTTTTGCGAAATAATATGCCTAACTCAAACAGAAATACCTACTGTGCGAAAACTAACAGAACTATTTTTTTACTGGAAGAAGTTGTGACGTGGTGGTGATGGGAGCGTTGGTGGTGGTGGCGCTAGTTGCGGGTGAATTACATTTTTTTTGAGAGAGAGCTTTTGTGCTGCGTGTCTAAATGCTCACTCATAACCTGATGTTGATTTGATAGCCTCACAATATGGAAGAGCAATTTTTCTCGTAAAATACCGAATTACCGGGAGAAAATTCCTTGATGCCAAGACATGGCCTACGTGAGAGGACAATAAAAAAAACCTACATACCTATGTACATATTGTCTCGGACGACGACAAGCATGAAAAGCGTCCATGCATCATTTCTCAATTTTGTTATCTGTCGAAAATCCAAATCGAAGGAGGGAGAAAATCTCAGAATAAATATAATGCACAGTAGCTTTCTATTTTTTTTGCTTTTGAGAAGTCAGTCATAATTCTGAGTAGACAATTGTAGGTCGAATTTCCCTAAATAATATAGTGATTTTTGATTGATCAAGTGGACCGGGAATTCTGGGAAAAATTGAGTTCATATTTTCCGGACATAAAACCCGACACAATACAACAACAAAAAACATCAAATCATATGAAATCTAGCCAACAATTCAGGAGGCAATCATCAAAATCAAATTGTAGACTACAGAAGATATTAACTTTGAAACATATAATTTCTCTGTGATTTGTTTTCTCCTGAAAAGGGGCTCACTTTCACCACCTACTCGTTTTATATCGGTGGCGGAGAGAGCGGAGGTATTTACAGTCTACTTGGGTTGTAAAACGTCACCGGGTAGTAAAATCAAATCAAGATTACGACTTTCTGGCACGCACACTACAGCTTACGAAAATATTCGCTATTTCTCTCCAAAAAAAGGGGAAGATCACAGCCCGCGATCTGAACACGATTTTTGTTCCATTTTGTATCAACTTTCTTCCCATGATGGAATGACATGTTTTGGAGGAGGGACTAGCCTACGCCTACACCAAGGGAAAGGTGCCATGCTAAAGTACTTACCTACTACATAGAACTTGCAAGATATAAAAACTAACGACAATGACTATTTTCTAGCCTTAAAAAATACAAAACGTTACCCGTGTTAAAATAGTAAAATGTACCATGTCAGCTTCGTTTTTTTTCTTTCTCAGAAGATACTGAAAATACTTATTGTGAAATGTGGAGGGAGACTAGTGATACGAAAATAAATCGATCCTATAACCGAACAAGTAAACAGCTTATACTTATGGAGTGTACAGTGTACTGTACTCTCGACAAAAATAACTGTCATGTCATACCTTCCTCTTCTTGAAAACTATTAAGCCTTTTCTTTGACATGCAAGTATCATAGATTGAAGAAAAAATGCACACCTACACGCTCACAAACGACACGTTTCTATTCAGAAAATATTTACATCTTGGAGTTTGCTATAACGAGTCAACAAATTTTGCAATCACAGAGAGGGAAACCTCGTCCTCAACGAAACCTATCACGCTTGACGTATAATGATCATCATCATCTTATATACAGGAAATGAGCATAACTTGTAGCGGAGTAATAGGTTCAGGTTATTAAAATTCGTTTCCTTTTTTGAAGAAAAAAAACACGGTTTTCAAGTGAAACGTGGTGTGAAGTAAAATTACAGCTTATCTAATACACATAGACGTAGTTATATATGTATGATTGAAACTATTTTCTGCTTAATGGAAAGCCGAGGAGAAAGTCATTACATGTTTAAGAGCCAATTTTTTCCAGTGAGAAACGAGATGAATGAGGATATTTTTTTCCTACATTCTAGCTAGCTGATTGATATCCATTCCTCAGATAAGCTAGCTTTTGGGTATAAATAGCGCAAAAAAATATATATAAGAATTTGAGCTTGGCATTTCGTAATTTGTATTGGCGAGGTTAAAAGGTAAATTCAATTTGTTTTTTTTAAGTCAAGGTTTGTACATAAAAAGTAAAAGGTATGATTTTTGAACGTAAAAACGAGACTTTCTCTGCGATGAAAAAATAATTGATTTCCCAAAGATAATTGGATTGTTATATTTATGTATATGTGTACTATACGTACACCCACTCACTCGTCTTTGGAAGGTAGGAAGGAATACGGGCATTTTTTTGTCCCTTTATAATAATGACGTAGTCCTTCATGCATGTTTTATTCGGAGTTTAGTTAGGTACAATGTAATTTAATTTCGAGTTAAAGAGGTAACATCGAGGGATAAAACGCTACTCTCGAACTAGCTTCTTCTGGAAAAATATCGGTAAAAATAGTACTACATTTCACCTGTCTAGCAAGATAAGAAGTATATTATACCTATGCTAGTTACATACAACAATAATAAAAGTAGATATATTCATAGATAATACCTTGTCCTTCGTCCATGTTTCAATCCACGTCTATCTTAAGCTATCATAAATGTCAAGAATCTCATAGATAGATAAAGAGTCAGATAGGAATACATTTGACAATGACGGTAACAGACAATACCCGAGGCTTGCTTGGCTTTCTCCAGCTTGTTCTCAATTTGCGGGAATAAAGGAATTGAGTTTGTTTCCTTAGAATGGTACAAGCTACTCCATGACCTCCACACATATTGATAGGTATGGTATAAGTATAATATAGTTATAACTTAAATATGTACATAAATATATCAAATCTTAGTATTAGCTACAACGATTCTCCTTCTTCTCTGTTCATTCGCATTCAACCCACCATAAAAAATCCGTGAATGGGTAAATCGTATGAAAAATTAGAAATAGATGTACGAAAATAAATTACATTTTTCAGTTCAGCCTATATATATGTATGTATGTATCTGTATGTATGTGTGCATACGATTCTTGAGAATTCTTCAATTTACTAAAAATAATCAACTTTTTTCTTTCTTATAAAATTCTATTATAACATTTTCTACAGCTATTTGCTAATAGATTTATTCCAACACTTTTCACGTAACAAACATACGTCATGGCATTCACTCTGAGAGAGTCGGACGGAACAGAAAGTGTCACATGAAATATAAAATGAAATACATAAAACAAAACAGAAAATGTATCTTAAAAGTGTATGTGTACTAGATATTTTAAGAGCTACCTACTTTCTAAACCGGAGATGATGATGATTTTGAGAAATGAGAAACTTTAAGGAGGAAATGGTAACGTGAGATATCATCTTTTGTATAATGTACAATGGCATGTTGTATAATGTATAATGTACGGGGGTGGTGGTGGAAAAGGTATAAAGTATAGTATGTATGTTGATGAATGGGTTGGAGGGAAAATAAATTCTCCGTACCATTTTTTGGTTCTGTTTTTATACCTGATGTGATGTGTGTGGTTTATGTCACCAAGACCTTCTTCCCTTAAAAAAACGATGAAACTTTCTTTTTTGGATATATGTTTTATGTGATAAGTGTACTGGTGCTGGATACATGGTTTTTACTTCCCACCAATCCCGTTTCCACCCGACACGCTTGGGCCCCAGGAAGTGACGCTGGTGAGTATTTCTCCTGTTGTTTGGTCGAGCCATTGGTAATTGGTAAGGTTGAGGGGGAATCCAGCAACTCAAGTGGTGCGTTACTGGAGCTTTCATTCCTTTCGGAGAGATGCTCCAGGTAGCCCTTTTCGAAGCCGTTTGAAGAAGGAACTTGACAATTGGACTGCTGCTGGGAGCTCCCTTTCTCCTCCCGGCTTATTAACGAAGATGAATGGTGGAGTGAGGGGGTATTATAGTTGGTTTGCGAATTTCCTCCTCCGGTAACCCCACTCCCGAATGTAACACTGCTATGGTGGTGGTTGGCTCGAGTTGCCCCTTTAGGTGCGGCGATGATACTGCTGTTGTTAGCCCCGTTGAGCTTTGCAGCAAGGCTCGTTGCA
Organism: Lepidocyrtus violaceus; assembly: GCA_034696905.1. Taxonomy (NCBI): domain Eukaryota; kingdom Metazoa; phylum Arthropoda; class Collembola; order Entomobryomorpha; family Entomobryidae; genus Lepidocyrtus; species Lepidocyrtus violaceus. The sequence continues at coordinate 9,380 of JAQGAI010003034.1, forward strand.
GCTCCTCCGGTGGTTGTAACCCCAAATTGAGCCTTCTTGTTATGAGACATGGTTCGGGAGAGGGGAGAGCCGTTGTTGAAGCGACGAGCCGGAAATTTTGGTCGGAAGATTCCACGGTAGCAGTTCTCCAGCAGGTTGGGATTGAAGAAGAGGAAGATGTATGGGTTCACACAGGAGTTGAGTGAGGCGAGAAGAGTTAAGATGGTGAAAGTTACGCCTGCAATAATATTAAAAATGAGCAATTAGTCATTGTCAAACAATTCGAGGAAAAAAATTTAACTCAAAAACTACCCATCCAAATTATTACGTAATCAATGGCACAAACTACAAATGAAGCAGATGAATCAATATTGAGGGATTGTTCAGTAAGGAAATAGCCATAAAAGAGCTGAAGATGCCTACTAATTTGTTCATTGACGCAAATGCTTCGATTAAATCCCTAATATGGCGTGTCATAAGTAGAATACGAGAATAGGGACGGTAGATCAGAATTCACTTTCTAAGGGGAAATGAAATGGGTACTTTTTTTCTTCACTGGATTACTGGCGGGAGTAATTTTGATGGTTTGAGTGAACATCAAGCATTATGAGAAGCAAGTGCCATGCCATTTTATATTCAACAAACGTTTTCCCCATGAATGAAAATAATGTGGAGCAAAAAAAAGCTGGCAGCGATCACACGAGCATGAGCTTTCTCTTGGCTTCATAGGCAATAACAAACTTCAGACAGGAACATGGACCGTATGCCATTTGAGCAGTTGATGGAAATACCTATTCAATCTCATTTAGGTAGTCAATGGTGCATCCATTATGGTTATTGAGCTTGAGACGGCCCTGTCATCTGTATATTGGAAAATTGGAAACCATCATGGTGTTTTAGACGTGTGAAGGTCGGTGTCAATTTTAGAGACAGGAAAGCCACTCGTACGGAAGGAAAGTATGTCAAAGGTGAAAGTAACCTTTGTTAATGATGGTGACGACAGACAACTCACCAACAAAACAACACGTCATGTCATAATGACATACACGAAGGGAATGAGCACTCGTTATTGTCAAACTTCACAGGGAAGTTGGTTTATTTTGATCGATACGAGCATTATTTTGGTCGACTGCATTAAAAACAAGTAAAGTTTAATGAAAAAAGTTTGCTTGCATTTCCCATGCCATAGGTGTCCGAAAGTTGATAGGGTGCTGTTTATTACATAAGTTAGTTTTCTAACTTATTTGAAAGGTGTGTGTGTGTGAGTGAAAGCCTGAATGCTGTAAATTAATGACTATTTATAGTGTTTACTTTAAATACTACGTCGTATTGTACTATTAAAGATAAATGCGTAAAACCAATAAAAAACAGTGGGCAAATAAAGAGCTGGGGCATTGTGAGACATCCATTCATTAACGACTTCCCAATCCCAATAGTCACCTTTACATTGACGGAAGAAAAGGGAAAAGAAAGTCAAATATAGCAAGATGGGGATGTTTACACAGCGTGTGCTACTCATTAAGTAAAGACAGGTTTAACGAGCTTGTTACTTAAATAAAAAAGAGAAAGTCAGCTAGCTCCAGTTCCTATTTACATTTATTTGTAGCTATGTGGGCTGGCTAATGAGCGATTTCATAATGATGATGCGTTGCTAAAATAGCAAAATATGTAGGAAGTAAGGAAGACTGCAGTCACTTCACCGATGATGATTTTGATCTTATCATCAACATCATCACAAATGCGCATGGAATGACTGCAAACTGCAGCTGTATCTTTGCTAACGATGCGTTTTATAAAAAAAACTATATCTTTTTTCGGAAGCATGCACGTGTGCAGTTTTAACAATGTATTGTGTAGTAAGTAAAAGTAAAAAGCGTGAAAGGTAAAATGGAAAAAATACGGGGAAGTTTCTTTTTGGGGGAAGTCAAAAGGCATTCCATTCGTTCGACTTTGTTTGAGGAAGTTTGGAATGCGCCCTAACTG
>JAQGAI010003035.1:0-11340 GCA_034696905.1 Lepidocyrtus violaceus
CTTTCATATATGGACTAGTTCACAAAAAAAGTTTCAAGCAATTCTGTGAATAGTCACCAGAGTGGCCCCCTTGTGAGTACTGACCATAGACGCACGACAAAACATTATATTCTGCAGACTCTTCTGAAAGAATCAAACAAAGCGCAACAATGTACCGTGTATTTCGGTAGTTTAGCCCAACACTTTTTTTATGACAAGCTTCAAATAAGGTATAATAATAATAACAGGACATATATCATTTTCTTCTCATTACCACTTGTCAAACCTAGTTCTTGGGTAGGTGGTGGCTGGTAGTAGGTAGCTGTAAAAAACGTGAATCAACCAAACAAACAAACCGCTTGAGTTGAAAACAACTTATATTTAGGCTTGTCACTACAAGCATTTGTATGAAGTGGAACGTATGTATCTTCACTCGACTCATCATCAAGCAAAGATAGATGGAATCCTCTTGATCTATAAATTTTAGCTAATAATTTTTTCATTATAGCAGTCTCAGCCTGTATCAACAACATCCAATTCCAATCAATACAATCTTATCTTCTGCAACAGCAGCTTTTATAAAGTTATGCTGGGTTCTTTTATTACGTGTGTGGGGAAAACTCGATGAATCTACTAATCCTTGTTTTGATGTGATGGTGGGGCGAACTGGAAGGAAAAGCGTTCGTGGAAAGGGGATTAAATGCCTACAGTTCCAATATTGTTTTTTATGTCATTCATTTGGTTTTCGTTTAGGCATGTGCCAGTTGCAATCACCGACGTCAAATGGAAAGTGCTGAAATTGGCAGTATAAAGCTTTCCTCACATTTCATGTCGGTAATAAGCTCCTCTTATTTTCTGCTTCATGAGGAGCATAAGAGGCATCATTAAATTGGTATATAAGTATACCTCCACCAACCAATATAATCCTACTAATTCCAAACTATGGCAAGATTTGTTTCTGCAAGATGAGCATTCTCCAAAGGAATGTTCAATCCAAAGCTATGTAGTGCAGATACGAAGCCCTTTTCTGGACTTCCCTTCAGATTTCGGCTCAGTCTGTACCAAGGTAGTTTCTTATGAGTAAAACTACCTTGGTCTGTACGGAATTTGTCTTTCACTTAAAGTCCCTGTTAGTTACTGAGCTCCTTAATCAATGTCGGGAAATCTTATCGTGCTGAGTTGTTAGAGAAGGGAACAGGAGGCGTTGGTCGGAGGAGTAAAAACGAAGCTCCTTTGATTTTTCAAAGTAACCATAAGTCCTTGAGTTGCTGTGTAAAGTAAGGAGCTTTTCATAGAGCTAAGGATTTGAAGGATCAGGATCGTTTTTGATCAATAATATACTTCGGGATATTTTTTTTGCAGGTAGCAACTACTCAATACAATTGTAATGAAAATGAATACGTAATTTTTATACGGATTTTGCAAATCATTCAATCATTCATCACTACCAGCTGTGACTAGTGTGAACTTGTTGAATGGTAGAAAGCCGTTGAGCGAGTCAATGTTTTTTAATGAGCCGAAAATGATAATTAATTTTCGATTCAAGACAACTTAATTATATGCATATGGGCTTCACCTAATTAATGAATTTAATTATGCTGAATTAAAGGTACCTAAACTTTCGACATCAGTAAATTCGAGAAGATTATTGTCAGTTTTTTTTACAATTCGCATATAACTGACAATGGGATACTTTATTTTTTTCTGAATTTTTAATTAAATTAAATAATTAACATAATGCAACTTTCATATAGGCAGATATAAAATACTTGTCCGTCTATCAAACCGTAACAGCCAGTGTGTGTGTGTGTGTAGAAAGGGATCCGACAGGCTGACAAATTATGCTTGATGCTTGTCATCACAAACATTATTATAACACGTTTAAAAATCTGTGATTCATTTAAGATCAAGTTAGGAGATAAATGTGTTCAAGTTTTATTTATTTGTCAACTTTTATCCGATCTAGTTCACTAGTCATTTTTTATTTCAGAGGAACAGATGACAGAAAACAATGCTAATCAAAATGATGTAGCACCATACCAGCAAGACCGCTGCGATTTCAAAGATCACTTAGAGCTAATGACTGAAGTAAATAATTTTTCACTTGCTGATAGAAGACTACGAACTCATGAGCCTACCTACCAAATGATGATACATAATCAGTGAAATGCTGTGTTTGGGTACTCATTTAAAAGCCGCCTTGATCATTAAAATTTGGAACAATCCTTAGAGAACAATGCAGGATCAAAGAACAAATAAAAAATGGGAAAAAGAATGCAAATTGTAAAGTTTTAGATTTTACAATATTTTGCTGTATCCCTACCGCAATTACTTTTACGCAGTGAGCAAACAAGTTGCGTTGCATTATTGCACGTTACGTTACCCATTGTTGTGTAAGGAGGCTAAAAGTTAGTCAGTTTGATCAAGGAAAGGCCGCTAACCAGCCAGACATAGCATCACCATCATCACCCCTTTAATAAATCTTGACACAGGAAAAATTTTCCTTTTCCGTCATCCATTTCAAATTAAATTTTCATAATTTTTCTTATTGCCCTGCAGCAGCACTCGTAAAAATCGAACAAAAAAAGGAATGCAATCACTCAGGGAAGACAATAGGGGAGAGAAAAAAACGTATCCAAATATACCTAACATGCCTACATGCATAGCTATACCTATTTACATCTGCATCGGAAAATAAATTTTTATATCATTATTATAATCACAACAAACCCTTTGAAATCAATCGCTATTTTTTTTAAAGTGTCTCCCTTTCAGGCTTTGCTTCGCACATATCATTATCATTATAATTTATAAAATGGCAAACAGGGAATTTCGTATGCGCAAAGTGTACCCTGCTGCCTTCAAAAATGTGTTCGCATAAAAACCATACATTTTTTGACATATTGCAATAATATCAGATGAAAAGGAGAATAAACGTGGTGGATAAGATGAGGATGGATGCTAAAAAAAATGAAAGGTTAAAAAAATAACGAGTTTCTTTTGCCTGCCTGCCTGCCTCCTTTGGTTTGAATATATTAGTGTCTGCAGTCAATTCAAATATAACTTTTAGCCCATTCAGTCTTCATCTCCCTCAAGTCAAGTCACAGTGGCAAAAGAAAGGTAAATAAAATCATCAGACGTTCTCAGTAAATATCAACAAGTTATCAACAAAAAAATACGTATCCCCAATTGAAATGAATGGCAAGAGTGACGTGAGAAGCAACAGGATCAATACGCTGCGCTGTGAGAAGATGGAGGAGGGCTGCAAGCTAACAGAAATGAGAAGCAACACGATCACTCATGAAAAGTTGACATTTTCAGTTTGCTTCCCTTGCGTCTTTCTTTCCTAATCTCGTTTTTGCAGCATGAGTGAAGTGTGCTACGTTATCATACAAGGCGTTTTTTTCTCCTGTGTCCTCCTAAGCAGGGTTGTAATACGCTCCACTCAATAATAATCATAATCATAAGTAATAATAACATCAGATTAGAGAGAGCAGCGCAGCGTTTTAAAAGACTGGTAAAAAAGGAGAGAATTCCTTTGTGCGCGATGTCAGACATGTTAAGATCGTGGAATATGACAAGGGTCTCCCTCGGTCCTGTTGTTGGTCTGTTGGTATTTGGCACTCGATATTTTATGCATTAAAGATTAAAGTTTGAATTGAATACAATCAAAGATGAATATCGTCACGAGATTATCTCTATTCGTCATTCTTCATTTTTGTATTGGTTTGGAATTGAGAAAATGAAGAGGGATAATGATAATAATAATAATAATATAATGGAAGAGAAAATATTTATGTTAATCTTGTAATCTCCTTTTATCGGTTGTCAATATATCATTTGAAACAAGAGCCTTTTTATTTGTTTTTGACAGTTTGGGTCATATCTGTTCTCCGTGGTGGATAATATAATAATAAGTTGATTTTTAACAAAGCACGTTTTGGCATACCTATATGTTTACCTCCCTGTGAGTGTCATACGGCAATGGCATGGCGTGGTCACCGTCTGGCTGTCAATGATCTACATACAGATTTAAAAAAACATTCACTTCCCAGAAAAATGTGAAGTAAGTAACAGGACATTAATTTGTGATCCCGCAGTAAAGCCTGCTTAACAAAAGCATTTCTTTCGGGTTTCAAACGACTGTGGATAGTTGGATAGTGATTGGAAAATTGAGATAAAAGTCTGCTGTGATTTTACTTATAAGGTTGAGGACATGGATATAAATTGAAATGGGGACAAAGTTGGCAATTCATTGAAAACACAGATGAATTACAGGGATTAGAGGAACGTGCAAAACTATAAAAAAGAATCAAAGGAAGTCTCTTTCATTCAGATTTAAATATTTTTATTAAACATGTCGGAATAATAAGTGTGTCTAAATTTAGAAAGACGAAGATATACATAATTTATGAATATTCAGTGTCCATTTGATATGAAGAACAAAGGACATTTTTTTAAACAATCAGTCATAATAGTGACCTCTTTGTGTGGTGCAATAGCGTGACTTATAAAAAATCCTAAATGTATGACAAGACAGATCACAATTTGAGTCATCTCTGCATTGATTTGAGATGACATCTTTCTTATCCACCATCAGGTAGGGGAAAATGTGTTTCGTCGACAGTTTCTCATTTCTGAAGGCAAAAATATTTGCTTGAAGCTCTATCTCAATCTCATCCTACTTCTTTTAATTAAGATATTTTTCAGAACGTTTTTTAAATTGCATTAGCCAAACAAACTTATCTATGCAAAATCTAGTCGTGACTAGAGAATAATCGTTTGCGCATTCGCATTTCTAACAAACAAACAATGTGAAAAAGTTTTGTTGTGTTAGCTAAGTCAATGTGGAGTAAGTAAATGCAATTTATATTTTCTTGATGTGGTGCACAGTAAAGTACATGGTTAGGTAAAGTAAATATCGTATGTTAACTGACCTAGGTACTTATATGAACTCGTATTGACCATAAGGTAGACATCCAGACTACTTCCACTTATGAGCTGTACTTTGGTTCATAATTGCTGTGAGCGAAAGATTAATTTGGTTCTCCTTGAATAAACAACTCAACTCCTTTTCTCCTGCATTTCCCCTTCCACTCCGGCAACTCCTTTCCCCTGTCTGCCTGTGCAGTTGTGAGAAGAGCGATGACTCTTGTCATGAGAGCATCCTTCAGTGTAGTGTAGTGTGTTGTGTCTTATCCACCTGTGTCTTGTCTTGGCTAAAAAATGGAAAGAGATAAACAAAAGGAGCAATTATAAAGCTTTTCCGCTTATTTATTTCCTTCCAGCTGCAATTTGTTTACGAAAATAACTGACAGTTCGTAATAAGTAGAGTAGTAATTAGAGTTGCAGCAAAAGAAAGTTGCTTCGTTCAGTGAATAGATTTACATAACATAAGTGACTATATGTGATGGAGAGGAGAGCACTCTGTAGAAACGAAAGTTCCTTTTACTACCGCGTAGTTTGCTTTCTTAATATTTTTTGTCAGTTTTGTTGAAAAATATCGTTCATTAAACCATATTTTACGCTATATCTATCTGCATATAAAAATAGGCTCTTCCAGCCCTGTTTAGCCATAGACATATAAGTAACTTCTCATAGTTTTAATTGGTGCTGATGATGTTGATGATGATGATGACCATGTTGGTAATGATTTCGAGAATCTTTATGTCTTAACAGAGCAAGGATGTTTTGTTGTTGTTGTTGTTCCCGCTGAGCAAAAGTTTGCTTTTAATTAAAGTGACTCGGCGAGTGTATATCTTGTGCTCTTAAACTCCACACGGACTGGCATATATAAACCATGCTGCTATACTAAAAATGTGTTGTTGCGATGCCAAGCCAAAACTCGGAGTAAAATCATATTAAAAATGAAAGTGAAAGTTCCTGGAATGCTGCGAGGAAGATAAACATTCCTTAATTTCTTCCATGGACTATACATGGAGAAAGCTTGGTTGATCCACAACCAAAATTTAATAAAATCAGGGAAACAAACAACAAGCTCGTGACTCTATAGCTGCGTTGAAGACAGATATATATAAATATATACATAGGTTATATGATAGTTGTTACCAATTAAAAGAACTTTAATTGGTTAGAAATTACTACCCCTAACCCATAAGTCTAGTTAGGTTGTGTTTGTTTTCTAGACATTTGCCATACTCGATTTATTTCAATAGCTTCAACGAAAAATTTCAACACATCTGAATTACTGATATTCAAATGTAAAAATGTAGCCGATTTTTTCAACCACACACGAGTTTTTGTGACAACCATTCCAGCCATCCATCCTTGATAACTAACTAAAATTCAGTTCCCCCTTTAATTGGAAAAGGAGTTGGTACTCTCTGTTTGATCATTGAACTGAGCAGAATGAGAAAATTACCAGAGCTAAAATTAAAAGCCAGAGTGTATGATTCCTCGGAACAATTTTCGGAAATGGGCTAACAGTAACCGGCGTGGTTTGTGAACTTTCAGTAATGAACCTATTTTTGTTACCGAGTAAGTGAATAACAATCCCAAACTACTAGAGAAAAAAATATTGATCAAAGCAAAGAAAAATATTTTCCGCAAAGCGAACGAGCGCACGCACGTAAATGGTTTGTTTGAACATGGGAGCTTCTTGTGTAAAGGACAATGTTTCCGCAGGTAAAAAACAACTTACTTCTAACTGTAGCTTTATAATTAATCATACATGAATTGTGATATATATGTATTTCTGAGCGAAAGTAGTCTTCCTACTTATTTATGCATGGTTGATAATGAGTAAAATAACTTTACTATAAATAAATCAGGACTGAACTGGAAAATTGTTATTTTAATCTGGCTCACATGACATGACATGTGTCCAAGCACGAGATGTGAAAATACTACAATTTTGCACGTTTTCCCGGGACCATACAAATGAGCGAATCTGGAAAAACGGCTGTCTTCAACAAGGCTAGCTACATATAGTAGCCGATTTCATTCCAATCCATTTGCAATTCATGAAAACGAGCATGAAAGGAAGAGTGATCGATTTTTATTTCCCATTCCCAATATTGCGTTATTTTCTATTTCTGTTACTTTTTTAGTTCTATTAGTTGGAATGGGATTAAATACGACGCAGCACAATAAAGCCTGAAAGTCAGTCAATAGTCATGTTACAGTTTATATGCGTGAGTCCCGCTGACTCGAAAAAGGTTTCAATAAGGAAGTCCAGAGCTGTGAAGCTTTATAATTGAAATTGAGCAAGAAATATTTCCTTTCTGCTCGATCTTCGACGCAAGCTTTTATGCATGCTGTATCCAATATCCAAACCCAACGCAAACTCTGATGAAAAAAGTCGAACAGCTCTAGGAAAATTGGTTTTGGGCTGTTAATGAGGTTCATTCACGTATTTTCATAAGGCATGACGTTGTTCCCGATGAACAGCTTACTATACTGGTTGGTGGAACACGTTTTGTTTATTTTGTTTATAACGAAGGATTATACATATGCTAAACCAGATGTGGAAGAGGGATAAATATGCCCGTCCCATGATTGAATTACGATGTGTTGCTAATAAATCCGAAATACTAGCTCATCAGTGTCTACATGATCATGATCATGATGAAAAGTTACCTAGTTCTGACGGACATGAGTCTGCGATTGCATGAGCAGGATCAAAGTAGAATCGATCAATGTTGATAAACTGCGTAGATAGAGAGGTGGGTATTTTATCGAGATTAATCTGATTTCGAAGCTCATTGACAGTTCCATAACTCAAGGAAAATTGTGTATGTTTTTGCTAATTAAGTTTAATTTTATTTTCTAATATTTTTCAGTTGATGCGGCAGACATGGATCCAGGTAAGAGAAACGAGCTCACTCCTCACAAAAAGGATTTAGGACTGTAACTAATTAGTATAGGTCTAGTGGAATTCATCGTTAACTCTGATTATTTTACTTTTTGTAGACAAAATTGAGGAGTATCTCGTTCAAAATCCTCAATTCCTGGAGACCTACGTGACCAAAAATGTGGACCAAGAGACTTTGGAGTGCTGGCTTTTGGACCGTCATAAAATAGCACAATCTCGTAAGAGCAGCCTATCCCGATGGAAATTTGGTGCGGCCAGTGGGGTCATTGCAACGAAGGCAGTGGAGCCGAAGCAGAACATGCTACAAGAACTGGCCAAGTCCCTCCAGAAACACAATTCCAGGGAAGGGTCAGTCATGTGGGAACTGGCTGTTTGTATTGCAAGTGCTGTGTCCGCCGATGGCTTTGTTCTTTATTTGACTGATAAACGTGATGGGACTTTGAGCAAATTTAACCTTATCATCAATAACGGGATTGGAAGTTCGATTACAGACTCGTCCAATTCATCCTCCCCGCCGTCCTACAATGCAAAGTAAGCAAGTTATTTTTTCTTTTTTTTTCAAAGAAGATCGAAGAAAATTTGTTGGGGCCTCCTGAAAAGAAAACTTCTTCTAGAGATTTCGATTAGTTTCATGAACTGAATAAGAAAACTTCTAGAACCATGTCATGTTTATTTGACAAAATGACATATTGAAAACACTTTTTCCTTCATAAAATAAAATAAATGCGTATCTAACAGCATTTCTGTATCTGTACGAAAAAAGGTGTGCATAAAACTAGTATACCCAGTTCTCTTTTACAGATGCAGATTGCGAATTTAAATTACCTTTCCCGAAAAATAACTTTCATGATTAGACGTTTCCATTTTGTTCAGCCTTGAAGTGTTTTCTGATTTGACATTTGACTTGAAAAACTTTGAGAATCAAATTATCCTGTCAAGTCGATAGCTGAATATTGTTCCGGTTTTTTATTTATTCACAATCATCTTGCCAGGCCCATATGTATTGCTTCAACGATTCGCTCTCCTAATCATATCTACCTCAACGTTGAAAGAGCACATTCAAATTTAAGAGAAAAATTGCATTTTCACATTTTCTGTCAGTTTATTTTGCATGCCCCAAAAAGTAAAATAGATCAAATTTCAGGATTTTCAGTTATTTATTAAGATTAACTTTACTTGTTATGCGCAGTCTTGCAAAGTCGACAATAGACAAATGTGTTTATTCAAAGCATTGCAATTTTCGTCCGTCCTGCGAATTTGATACAAAGCTTCCTTTGTGCAAATTTCGCTTTTCACATTGACTAGACTTTTCTCAAGAGTATTAAATGCATTAAACAAAACTTATCTGCTTACCTTAGCCCATTTTTTTCTAACGTTTTTCAACTCCACACACTCAATTGTCAGAGTGGCAAGCTCTACTTTTCAGGATAAAACTTTCTCCTTTGGCTTGCTTTCTTCATACCCAACATCATAAATCATACTTTCAGTCTCCCGAGCGGCCCACGCAAAACATGTGGTTTATTACTATTAGCCAGCCTTTGCCAAGTCAAGTCATCATAACGTTATTCCAGCATCTAGCTAGGCTAAGATATAAATGGCAGTATCCAGTTCAGTAGGGCAAAGAAAGAAAGAAGGAAAGCTGGTGCTGGAGAGAGAGAGAGAGGGGAAGCGCTTCGATGCAAGAGACGTATCCACTGCACACATTGCACTGACATGCTATATGATATGGAAGAAAGGGGAAAATTTATCTGGAAGTTCATTTCCTCCCGGAACCATCCACATGGATCATCCCAAGTAAAATTAAAAATGGACAGTTTCTTTCCACTTATTTGTTTTCATCAGAAAATACTATAAATTAGGAGCATCTCATCTACTGAGGTCCGGAGGGAAAGCTCTGGAGAGCCAGATCAAAGATAAATTATGCTTTTGTGAACTCCTCCGTAAAAATTAAGATGAGACTGCCATCCCAGAAGTTAATTTATAGTTTGGGCCGACGGGTTAGATGAGCCTGTGGAGATAAAAATGTCTTTTGATTCCAAATTTAAAGCAAGTCATGTGAAAGTAGGTGAAATGGGAAACTGTAATGTAGGTACCACCTTATATAAAAGTCATCTTCGGTTTGCCTTCCCATCTGTGTAAATTTCTATTTTGTCAAGTATTTATTTTACGTTTTCACTCTAACATGGTTTTGTACATTGAACTGCTAAGAAATGTCCTTTTGTTCTTCTCTTTTTTTTACATTTGCCTTCATCCCGGAAAACAAAACAATAAAATAGTAATAACGAAGGAGGAGGCGAAGGATCAAGCCGTATCTATTCCATGAGGGATGGTCTCACAATGGCTGCTTACGTCGGTCAACGACGGAGTCCCTTAAGACTGTCAAGATCGGAAGCTGAGGCCCGGTTTCCAGAAGGGATTGGAGAGAGCGCAGAGTCTCAAAATGCTTATCATATTCTTTGTCATCCCATCATCCGAGCCGATGGAGATTTATCTGGAGTGATAGAGCTTCATCGGAATAACATCAACTCCCCGTTCTACGCGGAAGATGAGGAGGTAGTCAATAGCTATGTCGTTTGGGGCGGGATTGCTCTCCACTATGCAGAACTCAATGCTGTCATGAATAAATCGAAAAAATTGAATGAGTTCCTCCTGGATGTTGTAAGGTAAGTCGATCTCGGAATATAAAAAAAATACACTACAGCTTAACCAGAACCAACTATATAAATCAGGAAGGAAGTAGATACTTTTCCTTAAAAAAGAAAAAGAAATACTTGGAAGGAGACAGAGAGAGAAAGTCGGGCAACTGAACTGAACTGAAACTGCTATGGGGGGAAACTAAGGAACGGGAAATTATTATTGGTTGAATGGTTTCCTTTTTCCTAGTTGGTTATATATGGATACTTTTCCGTGAGAGGCTTCTCCTCCCATTCAAAGCAAATAGATTATGAAATAGGGAAATAGGAAGGAAGAGGGAAATGTGCTCCACTACTCACTTCCTTCCCTATTTTCTCGGTAGGTAGGTAAATGTACATACATACTTGATGCCCCAAGAAATGGAAAGTGTTTTTCTATCCATATCCACATGACCGTATGACGTCTGTCTTTCCCCCATCGCTTCCCTTCACATTTTGGATGGAAAACTAGTTCAGGTTGTTGCTTCCCATCACATCATCCAATCTATTTGTCATGGTCAATGGATTTGTCATCGTGTCTCCAATTTACTTACGTATATACTTTTTATATTACGAGATGCACGTTCATAGCCGGCAGTATAGCAGTTTGGTCTAACGTAAGAAGAGTTTACAGAATCTTCCTTGTCAACTTCAGGAGAAAAAATGAGCCTACCAAATGTGAAGAAACTAACAATGAAAAATGGAATACGGCTAGTTTAGGACTTGTCTGTGAATCTATATGAAAAATTGTGTGGGTCTTCCGAAAAGACTATAAAAGTGGATGACCACCACCACCATAGCCGTCATGGACCATTTTTATTCATTTTCTTCACCATTATAGGTCTTACTTTTAGC
>JAQGAI010003036.1:0-11340 GCA_034696905.1 Lepidocyrtus violaceus
GCATTTTTCACCAGTCGAAACTTTCACCAGTCGCATTTTTCCCCAGTCGGAAAAAGATCAATAGTCGGAAATTTCCATAGTCGGATTCCGCCTAGATCCTATTATTTACTCTCCCTCTCAATTTATCTCTCTCCATTTCTATTTTACTTTCTCTTCTGTTTAATTTTTCTCTACATATTCAGTCTACTACGTAGTAGTATGAGTCGGTAGACAGACAAAAAAGGGATTTTAGCATTTTGGAACAATTTCATTTACTTCCCTTTCTCCCTGTGCAAACGTCAAACAATTTAAAACACTGAGGATGATGATGATGATGAACTAAAACTTTTTCCCGAGAAAAAATTTACAGTCTCTTTTACTTTCTCCCACTGTATGATTTTGGATTTGATCCATCCATCTCTATTCACTTTCCTCTTCATTCCACTGCATCACTGGAGTAAAGTAGGCTATTTTGTTTTTTGTCCATTTTGCCTCCTCCTGATTTAGTATTTGTACTCATGGAGCTCATGAACGGCTGAGCCGGAATGATAAATGCCTTTCAGTTACTTTGTGGAACGCTGCTGATCCCTTAATAATCCCTGTTTATTTTGGCTTAATAATGTATTAATCATGAAGATATTATTGCGTCATCATCATCAGCAGCAGCAGCATCATCGGTGTATTGATTGACTAATGTGTAACCACATTACACTTTATCATTGTATCAGATTTTTTTATTGTTCAGTACTTAAGCAAAGTAACTCGTCCTCTTTCTCTCTTTCCATCCATCTATCTGATTGATAAAGAATCCTGCTTTGTCATGAGTGAAGAGGGAGCCGATCCCATCCCGCACGATAGAAACTTTTCTCCTTTTGTGGAAGTGTATTTTCCCTCCGACTTTCCCGGAACTGGAGGGGAAAATAGGAAAGTTTCGCATTCCTCCTCATCACCATCATCGTCATCATTCATCCTTTCCAGTTTGCAAAATCCCTTTTGCCGTATCTTTAATCATAGACAATCAGTGTGAGTTTCCAAATGTAAAACTGATTTGGAGAGAATTGTATTTTTTGCTGATAAATTTCTTTCTCTTTGTTTGATCTTTTTGCTTCTATTTCCGACACTGTTCTGCGTAGTTGTATTGCTGACTAGCTCCTTTGAATGGGAAGAAAACTCGTCATTATTTCAGTAGAAAATTGCTTGTTTTTTTTGCGAAAGGAGAGGAGAGTGTTAATCATAGTGGGAGTGAGAGAAAAGGTATTCCAGGAAATGTTTTAATTTTCAGCTTTAGTTCATCAAACTATTGTAGTTTAAAAAAGAGAGAAGAGATATGATCTGTTAGTGGATTTGAAGGCGGATGGATATACTTTCAGTTCTTTAATTAATGTTACGTTACATCAAGTAATGGCGTAATCAAAGTCTAATCGCATTACATGAGCCATGTGCGTTTAAAAAAATAAAACATGATGACGATGATAAAAAACGGGGAAGATTAAATTAGTGAAAATGAGCAAGACAAATCTTCCAAACTTGATTTCATTTCAAAGGGTGGTTGGGAAAAATGAATGAAAGCATTTTGCCAATCAAGACAGTTCCTTCTGTTGCTTTCTCCAGCAAAAAAATGAAAATGTATACTACAGTTATTGAAATAGGCCATACTAATCCCACCGTCAAAGGGATAACTTCCGCTTAGTTTGTAATATAGGTAACTAGGTTGTTATATGTGATACGGTCCATAATATCCGTCGTCATTTGCCCCGTTTTCCTTTCCCTTCTTCCCGTAATCTTCCATTTTGGGTGGAGAAAATAGGAAATGCTCCATTTCAATCGTGTTATGCCCTTTTAGCTTTCTCCTTTCTCTCTAAAATTTGCTTACTTATGATTATGCTGACACTCACAACAGAAAAGGGCAATATTTTTCCCCGGTTCTGCATGCTAAATAAAGATGCTGGAAAAGGCAGTTCGTAAAGTGAGCCTAAAATGTGTACAAAATTGAGATAAACATTTCAAAGCAAGAACCCGTCCACCCAGAAAAGCATCCAGAGAGAAGGAGAAAGTCGGAAACTAAACTACTGTACAATACATATACCTATGCCTATAGTGATGATGTCAAGCATAATCTGTGCGTTCGCATGAACATGTTCTCTCTTGTTCTATTTTATACTGAAAGAAAAGTGAAAGTTAGCTCAATAAATTCGACCTGAGGGAGGGAGGGTGGAAAAACAATAGGCTGTTTAGCAAACGCCAAGCGGAGCATGTAGTTGGTAGGCATCTAGACTAATCGTAAGTAAGTAGCTTTCTCTCCAAAAAAATAAAAAATATAAATACAATGCTCTTCTTCTTCGTGTCTTTCAATTCAATCCATTCTCAAAAGCGGAGTAAGACAGACGGAACTTTTTTATTCCTATTCCCAGAGTTTATCCACCCATGCATGAGAAAATCTTGCAAATTATTTGCGCATCAAGAGCTACACTTGAAAGAAGAAAGGATGTACCTAAATACTTCTATTTTATTACTTGTTTTTTACGTAACGTTTTATAAGAGGGGGAAAACAAGTTGGAACATAAAATTTCATTTTCTTTTTTATGCGCATTATGAAAGAGTGTTTGAGTACATCTGACTCATCATCATCATCAGCAGAAGCAGAGTTCCCTTTCCCCTCTTTAGCTGGCTTTTCAAAGTTAAAAGTGGCTGGAGTGAGAGAGAGAGAGAGAGAGAGAGAGAGAGAGAGAGAAAGCACTTCTCTGAAGCGGAACAGGATGAGCAATGGATATGGGCGCATCAAGTTATTTCCTGTGTACTTATTATTATGAGAAGAGAATGATGATGATGATAACTATTACTGGGGGGACGAGGGAAAGTCTGCCAAATATCATATTGTTATTGTTCCTGATGAAAGCGGCACTATTAGGAAGGATCCTTATCTTCTGGAAACAATTTTTTATTTCCAACAAACAGTGACAAAAACAAGGGAAAAAACAAATTATTGTGGAGGGGGAGAGAAAGGATCGAAGAAGGAAGTGAAAGCATCTAGCTCTGAGCATATTTGTCTTTTCTGAGATTTTTTTTAGTTGGCTTGAAAAATGGCTACCCACACAAGCGTTCCGGAGTGGGTCATCATCTTTTTTTTGTTCGCAGAAAAGGAAGGTATTCATGCTTTACTAAAATGTAATGAAAAGGCGCGTGTTGTTCCCCTTCTTCTCCTCTTGGTGCGGTTGGCTTGGTTTTTAGGGTGAAAACGCTTCTTGAGAGGAACAAAAATGCTTTTAGATAAGGAAGGGAGAGGAGAAAGCAAAAGTGAAAGTCTTTTTTGAAATGCTTTCTCCTTTGTTGCGTGGTGGAAGTACCACTGACATGGTTTGGATGGAAGGAACGCACTCACTCTACTTCTGCTACTTTCTCTTTTCCATGGTCCATTTCCGATTTTATTTTTTTTTGGGGGGGGGGAGAAAATAACTAGAACGGCAGACTCGAATGACTTGAGTAGTAGAATGGCATGCCATGCCAAATCTGAAGGGGAGGAAGATGATTTCTCCTTTCAGAGATTTTTTTGCTCCATATCATGCAATTCTTTTATCTTCGCATGTTGCACAAAAATTCATATAATTCAAAAGGGAAGATTAAAAAGTTTTGTTGCGAAAAATGCTATTCTAATTTTTTCCAAGTATTTTTTGACTTTTTTTATTGCAATTGGGCTTTGTTAAGAATTGTTTTTTTTTGTAAAAAAAGGAAAATAAAATGAAAATGAAAATTTGTTGGAAGGGGGAGTAAGAGGTGAAAGTAAAAAAGGCTTACTACCAACCCATGTGAATATAATTCCCATAATTTAATTAGACTGATGATAATGGAATGGAATGAATTTGAATGTTCATATCATGGCTTGGGATCTCAAGGTCTAAAAAAAATATGGAAGAGATGAATGAATGCAAAAACTATTAAAAATTTATGTTTTTCGTTTTGATAAAGGTTCGGCTTTCTCCTCATATTAATTTTTTCTAGGAAACTTCAAGGAAAATTGCGAGCATTCTTTTTTTATTTGAGAAAATTTAAGTTATTAATGAGCGGATAGAGAAAGTAGGTCGGGCGTAGGGTGGTATGGCGCCTTGTTTGGTTTGGCATGACCCGGCTCTCTAATTGAAATTGGGAAATAGTTTTTTAAACTTTGATATAATTTTAATTTTTGGGTTCGGAGAAATTTTTAATTCGAATAAGTAGCTGACTTATGGTAGAGGAATGAGATTGCGAAAAGTAATATTAGGGAAGCTGATATTCTAGAACTTTCTCATCCGATTTCTCTCCATCTTTGGAGATAATGAATGGAGTGCATATTTAATTTCCTCCTCGAAAAACTTTACGTTTCCCTCCATCGTTCATCCAGGAAAAAGTGGAATGAGATTTATCAAACATTCTTAATTGATTCAACAAAAATTTTATGATATGGTATACATCAGAAAAAACCGAGCTTATCGAAACGACGATGATGATGAAAAGCTAATATTTTTCTCGTTTAGTTCGTTTTTTATTTTATTTCTTCTTGAGTGGCCCTTGACTGCTCATATATTATATTCCAATAAAGTTGTAACAATTTCCCGTAACAAGCCAGTTTCAATTTTATGCATATTCATTTCCCCTCTCATTCCTCCGGAGAAAGTCACTACCAACTCAAAACTTTCTCCTGGCTCGAACAACTAAAGCTACCATCATTACATAAGTATATAGACTTGTTCGCTTTCTCTCTTGCTGGTGGATTCCAACTTTTCTCTCTCTAGCAGTTTGCCTTCCCTTTCATTTTTTGGTAGAAAAAGGAGGGAAATGATTTATGAAAGTTTAATGAGAAAATTCCAGAGTAGGAGGGGGAAGAGAAAACCTTACCATTTTCTCCTTTCCTTTCTCGTGACTCTCCTTCTTCTGTGTGTACTGGACTGGTAAACCGAAATGGGAGAAGAAGATGAGATAGTCTTCTTGATTTTGTGCAAAAGGGAGCACCGCGCCACGACCGAGGAGGAGGAGAAGGATCCTCGCTGAGGAAGCCATCTCATCGCGGAGCTACTCATGCAAACGTTTGCTCTCCTTTGATGATGATGATGGTGATGCCCATCCACAATCCACTACAAAAGAATATTTTTTTTCGTCTTCTCTCCTTTGAGAAGGAAAAAGTTTCCTTTCTCCATCCCATCTTCCTCTGCGGCTTCTTCTTTCCCCATCGAAAAAAAGATGAGGTTTTGTTGGAGATGCTTCAGAGGTGAAGAGGTTACGTTACGTCTTCATTCCAATCCAGTTCCTCTTCCTAACATGCATAGCCATAGAGAAAGTGAGAGAGAGAGAGAAAGTAGGCGAAAGTTTCTTTTTACTTTTCACAGGCGATCGAGCATTATTCCTTTCTCCTCCTCCTATTTCCTCTGCTTGCGTAATCCAAATGAGGAAATTTTTCGATATATTGTTGGAGGAGGTTGCGTAGGTTGGTTGGTGGTAGATTATTCCCTTATGTCCCCTGTGGTATTACTTACGATGGAGGTCTAATGATAACCATCATCATCATCATCATCCGTAGAGGAATCAGCGGTAATAATATAATTATATTTCTACCAGAGAAAGTTGCACAAGAAATACTTTTTTTTAGAGAGATCGCGGTTTCGACTCTCACATAGCCGCAGTCTCATCACCTCCGTATCATTAGCAAGGAATTGGAATGGTCATTATTTTCCTTATTTTAATTGTAAAGCAAATACCTAAATCCATTTAACAATTAAAAATGGGCAGGCTTATCCCTATCATTAATAGTAAAATTCATACAAGTTCAAACCACATATTTGTCATTCATGGTACTCATTAAAAGCTTCTGGAACACTAACACAGTTTACCGGAAACTGTATCAGGTTTCGCACCGGAATATTGTAGATAAGCTTGGAGATTTTAAGGGGGTCGATGAGCCTCCCGGAGAAAGTCAAAGCAGCAGAGTGTAGAATTTTGTGTGTGTTTGTTGATGCAACTAATAATTCATATTTATACATCGTTATCCTCATCATCATCGTCGTCGTTAACTTCATCTATAATAATAATAGCTACAACGGCACATAGGGATCCAACGAAACATACTTTCACTATATTTCCCCTTTCACTATAAAACATGTGATGATTTGTAAGCATGCTTGGGAGAAAGTGGGTGAAAATTTCTAGATCATATACGGAAAAAAACAAGCCTAGACAGAAGACAATTAATCCCATCGGTAATAATATCACAACACAACTAGAGCAAGTTTTTCTCACATGAAGTACCTATGATCTCTTTGAAGTAATAATAAATATCACATGGCTAGAGAGATAAATAGAGGGATGGGATAATACACAAGTTATAGTGCTTCTGGATGAGATTTTCCCTGTTTTTGGTTCTCTTTTTTTATTTTATGTCCAACGATTTTCATAAGCATTATCTCTATATTTGGAGAAAGTTATTGTGAACTATATTTCATAAAATTACAGTACAAGTTTTTGGGATAATTTTTTGGTCTATGGTTGGTGTTCGGTAGGTTGGCTTGGTTGACTCACTTTCACTCTCGTGTAGGCATCCTCGCCGGTGTCCTGCTTTCTCCTTCGGTGAATTTTCCAGAGGCAAATAATTACTCTCTTGAGCTTGTTTGTTTGTTATGCGGCTGGATCCTATCCTATCATTGTCCCCAATTTTGCGGTGGAGCAGGGACAAACAAAAGGAAAGAGAGTGGAAGTTGTTGGGATGAATGTTCGGCAGAGGACTTACGTTTTTTTCCCACCAACTAGAAAAAGTTTTGATTTGGATTGGATTCTCCTCGCGAAGTGTGGGTTCGGTCCTCTAAAAGCTCACGCTATGTGATTGTGGATACTTTTTTGGAGTGAGAGTAAGGAAAGGAGGGAGGAAAAAGAAGTTTTTCCCCAACAGTAATTAATTATTTGTAATTAAAATTAATATCCTGGAGGGTTATTTAAATGTTGAGGAGGAAGAGAAAGAGTTGAACTGGGATTGTGATGGCGGTGGAGGCTGTGACGGCGACCATGATGCAGCTGATAATATGGCTGGGACTCTAGATGCTCTCCCAATCCCATTTCTGGAATAAGATGAATTGGCCGAGGAAGGAGAGATGGCAGCCGAGCTCCCACCAGACAGACGAGACAATCGGCTTTCTCCTTTGGATTGAAGCCATTTTTATCTCCGGTTCGAATCAAATGCATACTTCGGAATGCATAATGCCAAAGGATGATTCAAGAGGAGGAATTCAATAATAAGAAATGTAATATATATGGATCGATCGAATTCGCCAAATCAATTTGCATATTAAAAAAAACACGCTTTGTGTTTTTTCTTCATTTTCATCACAAAGGAAGGAAAACACCCATGAAGCTTTCTCTTTTTTTGGCACATTATCATATCATATCATATCAACATTCCGACATGATTCTATTTATTTCTCTCAGAAGCAAAAAAAAATAACGTAATGGATTCGCCAATTTATTCGCATTTTTCAATCTTCAATCTTCAATTGAAATCTTCAATTTTTATCGTATTATTTGTCTAACCTTGGAAAATGTGAACAAGCAAGCGGGGAGACTGACTCCACGATGCCCGTCTTACAAGTGTAGTTACTTGGTCACCTGAGCATTCTCGATTGTCAGCCCAATCATCATTCAGAAAATCATTTTCTTCCCTTTCCCCATAAATACTGGCTTAGAACGAGTAGTTAGGTGAAAGTTAGTTAACCTGATCATCATCATCGCCCATCCACACCCACTTTCACCACTTTCACTTTTCATTATATTTCCACACCAGAAAAAAACTAGTGGTTATTTTCACACACTTTCCCATCCCTGTCATTGTTTTTTTACCCTTTTCATGAAAAGAAAATCTGGAGAAAAGTAAACCTTAATCCTTTCAAGATTAGATCATGCCATGAGAAAGAACGAACACAAACACGAAAAGAAAAAAAGTGTTATACATGGCCAGTACATGACTACATGGAACAAACATCCCATGACATGCATGCATGCACGCTCTCACACCATGTCACATCACATATGATATACCCAACCATCTAGTTTTACAAGGATTGGGAAAAAATCGTATAATGGTCTGTACATAGGCATGTTGCATTTCTTCCAGTTATGTTATTCCCAATAACAATATTTTACCATTATCCTCCTCATCTTGTTCATGCATGATCCAAGAAAGGACTATTTTCCAGTTTATTTTTTGGAGAAAGCACCGAAGCATCAACATCGTCATCTTCCCCAACAGTAAAAAAAGGAGAAGTCAAGCTCGTTTAAATCAGCCAACAAACAAGGAGAAAGCACCGGAGCAATACGAAAAAGAAAAAAGAAACTGACTGAACCTGAAAATCTAAAATTTTGAGCATGTAGGACAGAGCCCAAACGACGGCAAAGATTCTCTTGGCTTGGCTCCCTTGCTCTAGATAAAAAAGGGACACAAACACAAGCTATGTATTTGAGAGAGAAAATAGAAGGAGCCGGAGCCTAGTGAGGACACAACCCATATTTCATTTTGGTGAATACGTAAACTGCATAGAAATTAGCTGGAGCTCCCCATCCAACCATGCCCAAGTTCCGGTTGCAGGTAATGGCGTGCATGGATGGTTTGGCTCGTTTGCGAAAAAAAGATTGGTCTTGAATGGTTTGGGTATTTTTTTCTCCTAAAAAATACGTATATCAGCCAAGTTATCTCTTTCCTCTTCCTCCCGCTTACTTTCTCTTTCCCACCCAGGATTTTATTTACAGCTGTGTGTACGTACACGTATGAAATTTTTCGGGGAGATGAGTCAATTTTTGGTCATTCTGATTGCGAATTCAAGCTGGCCAATTTTCTACATTTTAGGTACATGATCTGGTCTGGTTCAGTCTGGAAAGAAATGTTATTGTAGTGCATGTGGGCAGCTTTTATTTTTATTTTTGGGAGGTATTTTCTTCCATTTTTTGGTTGGGCAGCTGGAATGCAATATAAACTACGTCGAGGAAATACATTTCGCCCTTGAGAGCTTCTTTGCGGCTTTCTCAAGAGCCTAGTATGTTTCCCTTGCTATGCGATATACGATATCTTTTAAATATATGATGAAGGCTCCCAGTTCAGTCCGAAGCATCCGGTTATCAGAATGGAAAAGAACCAGCAAGGTTCCCTTTTTTATTTGGCTTTGGCTCCCTTCTCCCAGCTTAGTTTATGATGATGGAGGTGGAAGTTTATAGGAGCAGGGTTGTATGCATGTACTCATTTGAAATATGTACTTTTTTCTAGCAATCTTCATTTTTAGCTCATGCTATTATAACCATGATATGCTGATGCTGTATATTTGAAGTTATCTGAAATTGGGGGAATGCGGGAAGATAAAAATGAAAACTAAAAAAGGGAAAAGGCACATGATGAATTCGCTTTTAGGCAGAAATATTTATATAAAAATGTTTTTATTATGCACGAGCTCGATTATATTTTCCAGATTAAAAAAAAAAGAGAAAGCTGGACTTTCGACAAGATTGATAGCGATCACTTGCTGGATGTGAAACTCAATTGCAAAAGCAATGACACGAATGAAGGTTTCAGGTAGGACAACAAAGACGTGTGGGCAGCAAATGAGCTGATCCCTTACCTGGTATGAAAAATGAAGAGAAAGAAACTCAATTTAATAGAGAAGAGGTGGACCCCGAGGAGAAAAAAAAGATGTGTCCGTTGGATTGAAATGGACATGGTCTGGATGGAAGGGAGCCTTTTTTGAATGGCACTTTCCTTTTTGAAAGAAATAAAAGGTGTGGGTGACGGACGGTACACAATTGTTTGATTGAATGCTTTTGATTCAACTGTCCGGTCCAGGTCCAGATGTCGGTAGAAAGGCGGCGAAAGTTTATTTAGGAATGGGATGAATGGATTCTTTTTTGCTCCTACTTATTTCTGACAAGGGAGAGGGAAGATCTAACAAAACAAAACCATGTCTAAAATCTTAATGGGATCACGTCCCACTCCTAAAAACTGGGCTAACGGTGCATTAAAAAAGAAGAAGAAAATAAAAAGGATGTGGGGTAAAAGGTAAGATTCAAAACGGTAGAAACTGGAGGAGGATTAGTAGGGCTCTCCGGTGGGAGTCCCACAGGATGGGATGAACTTTTAAAGGTGAAAGTAAAAAGATGCTGGGCAAAATGGAGTCTTTTCAAGTCACTCAATTCAAAGGGGCTGGAATGAGGAATGTTATGAAGAGGAGGTTTTGTTCTGTTATTTTAGGATTTTCTGTTTAGACAAAAACTGACTAACAAAATCTGACTTGGCTAGAGTGAAATGGGGTCTAACCGCCGAAACCGCCAGTCGAACTTGGGAAAGAGAAAAGGGGGGAAAGTAAACAAAAGGAAAGAGGTGGGTTAGGAAAGGATTTTCCCTGCTCGGGAAAGTCAGAAGGGAGTAAATGAAGCCTGGGCTGTCAGCGTCCTTCTTGGAAGAAAGGAGGATGGTCATTATCATCAGCAGCAGTAGCAGCAGCCATTCTGGCAGCGCTATATCATGTTATTATTATAACTTAGGATGAGAGTATTTAAAACAGACATTTAAGTCAAAATCTGAAGAGTTGAGATTGAGATGGAAAAGAGAGAGAAGGCCCTTTTCTGTTCTGACTCCACTTGAGTCTTTTCTTAATGTCTTAATCTGATAAAATGATAAGGATATACCAGCTATTCATACCTAAGTAAAATACACAAAAGCATAGAGATCTGTTAACACAGCTCAAAAGTGAATTGTTTTAAATTCGAACATTTGAGGAGAAAACTGGCATGGAATGATATTATTGATTGGTTGATTGAAGGAATCATACCAAATGTGAAGGCGACACTTTCACACACAAAGATGGAGTGTGTCGGTCATATCATCGTCGTCCTCATGTACAGCATCATGATTCGTTGAGAGAGATTCGACATTCCTCCTTACTTCCCTTTGATCTCATGTAAGGGAAATTGCCTTTACGTGTTAGATGACCAAGGAAAGCGGAAGTGGCAAAGGGAGACCATGGGAAATCATCAGTGTTGTATCTAACCTTTCACCCAAGTTCTTTATTCATATTTTGGAATCCATTTGGAACCGGACCACACTCCGCTACCATGTCGCCATGTGCGAATGACAAAATTAGAAATTAGTTTTCTCCTTCCTTTGTAATTTGAGTCCTACGGTATCACGTGTTTCCTTTTCCTTCATGGATTCCCGGAAAATCGGATACTTTTCGCACAGAAAAGGAACAAAAGACTGAAAAGCTGATCGACAGATTCATCCAGTTTTTGTCCGAAATTCTTTGAAAGGGGAGCGTTGACTTCAATACTGTGGAGAAAATTGTTAAGGATGATTATAGGGAAACGAAA
>JAQGAI010003037.1:0-11337 GCA_034696905.1 Lepidocyrtus violaceus
GGAAAAGATTATTTTAAAAATTTAGAAAAGTAGTTGTCAAAAATGACTTGCAGAAACTAACCATACCAGACAGAAATGAGGAAGTTTCAATTTTTAGATTGCAGAAGTGACAAACATCTTGTAAAATTAGAGCCATTAGACTCGTCTTTCAGAGTAAAAGTGCCTTAAAATCTAAGCTGAAATCTTTTTTTAAAGTTTGCACGAAACAATGTTGTTGCTATTTCCTTTAAAATTAAAAGAGAGAAAAACGATAATTTGTTGGTCGTTCATCGCCCCTTTTTTATTTTTGCACAGACCACAGTTGATATGTTCGCACAACTTCTTTCTCACAGTTTAATGGAGTTTTTGCAGTTTGCTGACTTACAGATTGATTCGTAAGTGATGTCAGTCTATTGAGATTGATCATGCTCACATTTATGCAAAAATAGGTACGTACAGGTTACCTACCTAAAACAAATCGTGTGGGACGATGCACAAGTATTAAACGTAACGTCATAACATCGCAGAGGGATCTGTGCACTTTCATCATATCAACTGTCTTTATTTGGCGGTCTATAGGTACACCCATAAAAGCAGAGTAACTGCCCTTTGCTAAGAATTTCTAAATCTGCAACGTTTGTGAATTTGATGTTGCTCAAAAGGACCAAATATGTAAGTTTGAATGTTGGTTGCATTGATGGCAAATGAAATCATCATTTCATGAAATTTCGTAGAATCAGATTCTCAAAATAGGAAACCCGAAATAAGACAGAGTCTGTTTTTAAGTCAAGTGAGTGCAACGTACCTATGTACCAATAGGGTAAAGTGAAAGATGATACAGAGGAAAGGAATAAGATTAAGACTATGTTGTGTGTTGTTACATGATATGATGACGGTGATGGTACATGCTGTAGAGTAATAACACATAATTCGCACTTTTGCACATAGTTGCGCACATGGCACATCACAGTTCCACCCACGTTAAGTGTGTTTTCCTAATTTACCGTGACGGTTATTGCTATTACTGGCATTACACACCAAAAAAAACAATAGAGTAGGCGAAAATAGATATAGGGGCAACATGACACATAAGATTTCCAATAAGCCATTATTACCATTACCGCAAATAAATACTTCAGTCATGAATGTTTTGTAGCAAAATCCGGCAGTTAGCAAAGGTGTTTCGTTGTCTTCGGCATGAACAAGGATTTAGCAAGAAGAAAGGACTGACAAAACAATAACTTACATTAGTGGAGAACATAAAGATTGAAATAGAAGATTTATCGGATGGATTTGGTAGGGGGTATGGATGTGGCGTGCCAACAATTTTCGACCCGACCTTTTTATCTCGTGGTCTTTGCCAAGGCCTTAAAACGTTATTTGGTTCATCGGACAGAAAACCAAAGTTGTGTGCTGGTTGAATCATGTGTTTCATCTAGATCATCATCAGTTCCACTTGCCGAGCTGATGTTTCGCTGCTTCCTGGTCTTCATGTATGTGAAGTGTATCCATTATCATGTTATTATTTATAAGTACACGTGCAAGAAAATTTGCAAGACAGTTTGTTGACCAAAGATGGTTCTCGCTTCTGCTCTGGCACTTCCATCCACATAAATTAATGCAGACCGACAGTTCCAGCTGCTGAATCCTTCAGGCCATTTTTTTTGCTAACACAAAATCCAACTGTGGCGACTCCTATTCTAGCAGTGAAACAGCGATAATGACAATGCTCAAATATTTTTTATTGTAATGACGTGACCGATTTGACGTGTGAAGAATAAAAAAGGTGCTGGTGGCTTATGTCATGGCATGTCGTTGTTTATAATGTGGAGGCTAGTTAAGCTAACAATAAACCTACCTCAATCGTTCGAGTCAATACTAAAATGCTAATAATCCCCCTTAATGCCGACGATAAAGTGGTCTGTTTGCCATTTATATAAATTAAAAAGTTGAAAACAGCTCCAATTTATAAGGCTATCATCACTGTGCATCTCCCTAAATTAGCTTTCTGTTGTCACAAAGGCGCAATAAAAAGCGGATAAAACTCCCATTAAGAATGAGAGTGTTTACACGATCAAATATGGTAGGTTTGGGGAGGATTGCTGGAATAATGGAAAGAATTTTTATTTTTTTAAGGAAGAAGATGTCGTCATCATAGACAAAAGTTTTTCCAGCTTTTACGCATGTAGGTCGTCGTACCGTTATAAATGACTTCGGCAGCAGAGGTATTTTGCTTGTTACGATTTCTGGAGTGTGCAAGAGGCAGTGACGTAGGATGGCTGGCTGGAAACAGTCGTGAGAAAATTGTAGCGAATGGATGGTTTGGCTGTGGATCATTGATCAACTTTTTTTCCTCTTCAGTAAGTCATTCCGTTTTCTGCTCATTTGTCAAAGGCATACGCAGGCACAACGGCACAAGTTTTCTCGAGGTAGAGCTTGATGATTTGAATGGAATTGATAAGGAAACAGCTCTTGAGAGTTGCAACTTGGAATTGTGTAAAAGACGAATGCTTTTGGTTGAGTTTTCCAAGCTGTAGGCAATTCCTTTCCTAGTCTATTTTTCAAATGAAAGAAACTTTTCCACAAAAGGGAATAAGATGGAAGGGAAGAAGCATTTTTTAAACGAGAAAAGTTTTGCATTTTGCATTGTTACGGTGTGTTATATATGGATACTGTATGGATGTAATGCGAATGCCAGAATATCTGGGGCGACAATAGCGTGTCTAATCATTCAAGTCGAGTGGAAGAGAAAAACTACGGAGATGGAATAAAAAATGCATGCGTAACAGGAAAAAAAGAGTTTCATGAACTTGTTTTTGCTAAGATGTAATGAGACGAAGAGGGGAAAAGGAAACGGAGAAGGAAAATAGGTTTTGTTTTTTCTGCTCCTTTTCTTCCTCCAGGCAGTATAAACCGCAGCTTTTTCGTTCTTGTGAAATAGAAAGACATATTGTGGAGAAAGCCATATTCTATGTTTTATTCTCCAAATCTTACAGCAGAATTCTTACAGTTAGACAAACGGCTTTGCTGACAGTAGCGTTAAAATGGAATCGGTGGAAAGGGAAAGTGTTTTAGGGAAGAATTTGTAGAAGTGACGGCAATGAAAAGGGCTTTCCAAATCTCATTCTACTTAATGAATTCACACTGTCGCGCGATTTGTTTTGCAGCATGAAAGACAATAATTAATTAGGTAGTTAGTAATTAAACGTAAATTGTTCATTCATTTTTACATAAATTCGCGTTTTGTTTATTTTTTCCTGTCATATTGCTATTTTAATGTTTCGCTATTTTAACGATATTAATAACAGCCCATCTATTTAATTTGATCTCATGTAAAGTGGCTGGCAAGCGGTATGAGATTGAGTCGATACCTCACGCAGTCTATGCCATGTTAGATTTTTATTACAGCTTGTATGCTATAGCTTATGTCTTCAGAGGAAACACTTTTAGATTCATGAAACTGTGCTGGGGTTCTTCTTGAGATTCAGAAAAATTGCAATGTTCATTCGTTTTCACTAGTGAGGATTTCATTCTTTAAAACGACTCGTCTTTTCTATTGTTCAATAATCATGTGATGAAGCTTTGGAAGTTGTAATGATTCATAAAATAATTACTGCGTGAGGAAATTGTAAAAGTAATTTTTTAACTGCTTTCAGCAAAAGATAGAGTTTTCCTTTTGTGTGCTCGCCTGTGCGGTGTACATCAAACATCTGCAAGCATTCATTAGATGATTAGTTTTATCAGCCAGTAAGGCAATTTTAATTGACAGTGGTCAAGGATGTTTATCGTCAGTGGGATCGAAGGGAAAAATAAATAAATCGAATTTTCCGTGTTTTACTATATCTTTGCAAACAGTTTATCGATCTGCGAAGTAATGGAGAAGACTATTAAATCTTAATCGTTTAATTATTAGCTTTATAGGCTAGCCAAACCTTTTAGGACATTCTATTAGGCTTGAGGAAAACTGGTCGATCTGGAAATAGATTAGGGATTAGAATTGAATTTGGCTGTTTTCAAATTACTTACCCAATTTTGTCCTGTTTCATTTCATCTCATCAGTCTATATAAAATAAAAGGGTGTGGAAAAAATTAGTATGAAGATAAATTAAAGAGATAAATTAGTTGATTTAAATTGTGATTTCGTAAAAGTGAGTGATCGCTGTTGGGGTCTGGGCTGGTTGCGTCTTCGTCTATTCTTACACTGGAATGAATTGAGTAAGCTAAGGTAATATGTAAGGGTATAAGCAATGAAATGAGCATGTTTTTTTTGCCTCCAGTAACAAATTTTGTTCAGCAAACCAACAATCTATACCAGAAATAGTTTTTTGTAAAGGCAATCGGTTCTCATTCAATCATTTTAATATAACTGAATGAATGATTATATGGTCTATAGACCCACGTTGCGTTGAACAAGATGAATACAAATCTAGGTATTGTGAATGTAGAGGAATTTACATAATTTTGCAATACCTTCATTATAAGTACACCGATGATTTGACAGAATTCACACGAAAATATCCTGTTTCTCAACATAAATGCATTTTATTCAACAGAAGTGCAATATTGCAATGCTTAATCAAATTCAATGCAATAATACGTGTATATATGGACGGGTAGCATTTATGATTGATTACATATTATATTATTATTTATAACCTTACTTATCAGGAGCCAAAATCAAAAGATAAATAGGCTTTGTGAAGTGAAGAATGTGTAATCAACAATCTACTACAAAACTTTGTGATGTCTTTTTATTGTATACATTGTCTGAAAAACGAATAGGAAATTGACAGTGTTATAAACATTTTTTTTTTTAATTTTCATCTTTCAGTAGAAAAATGCGGTATTTGTGTAAATAGAGATGAAAAGTTCAAAAAAGCCTAAATCCACGTTTCACGTTTTAGCAGTAGAACGGACGGCTGTTGACAGCAATTCAAAATCATATCATCCGTCGATCTATTAAACTATCAACATTTTTTGTATTTTGCTCTATTCCTTTGCAGATAAAGGGAAATTAACTCACGAGCACTTACCTAATACCTACTGTAAAACTAAAAGCATCCTACTACTTACTTGAAATTTAGATCTGCGCTCTGCACTCCGCGTTGTAAACCGCTAGTCAGTTATGGTAATTTAATACACTATACTATCAGGAGAAGATTTTATGAATGTAGAGGCAGTAGTATTAGGCACATAAAGTAGGTTGAGTAGTAATGTAACTGCATTAGTGCACCCTGCCAGAATCGGATTGCCAGTTTGTTATTGATATTGAACTATTTACGATAACTATGATGGCGAATTCAATTACCGCGATGTCATAAAATGCAGGGGAAAATTGTATGCTATAAAACTGGCGATGACTTCTACGAGAAGTGAATATGAGTGAGTAAATTCTGATTTCAGGTAGAGCAATAGCAAGAAGGGGGAAGTTCAGCATAAATTATCGACATGACTAAAAGATATTTGTATAATAATTTGTTTTAGGAAAGTAACTGACGATTTTTAAAACTAAAAAAAAGGCTTGGCGATTGTATGAGAATATTTTCCTACTAGAAAGTCACCGATGGAATATAAAGTTACCAACATAAATATGTAAGTAAATCCTGATGTTGGAAATGAAATGAGCGATAAACAAGAGGTCAAAGGTGAATAGGATCAGGCAAAAAGGTTAGGACATGTTGGCTCAATTGGAAATCAAATTGGAATGAATCCAGATAAAAATTGCGTTACAGCTTGTGACACCGACAAAGAGCTTATTTTATTACAAAAATAATTGTGGAATTAAATTCAAATGAATATTAAGTTTTAAGTAAAAACGCAAAATTAGTTGTGAACTGTGATTGGATTAAATTCTCTACAAAATCTATATTTTTTCTTAATCAACTGACACTGACGCTGGGCAGGGCTAAATCTTCTAGGTAAACTAGCAGACATTTACTGTTACATGAAATGAGCATTAAAACGCTATCCATATGACATTTGAGAAGGTCCTGTGTGTGTTCCTTTCGTGAAGGTCAAACTTGATAATTTTTAATGCATAAAAATCATCATATTTTTTTCTATTCTGGTTTTTGCATGGATTTGTTTACTTCGGCTGTCGGTGTAACGCATAGAAAAAATTAAGATAAGTCTACAGCATTGCTGCTGCTCACTCACAGAATCTCAAAATCATCAGATAACAGAATTAGGTATGTACATACTGCATGAATTTTAATGAAAGGTTGATGGGAGTAATGGGAAATGTCTTGTTGGGCATAATTTATTAATTTATGGTAAGTTGGAACGGATTTACCCTTCCGTTAGAAAAAATTAATCGTGTTTATTATTTTTTGTACAGGTTGTTGCTGGATAGCTGTTCGAGCGTTCAACTTCGTCCTTGACATTGACTCGACCAAGTTTTCTCTCATCATCGTCGTCAGCTAATAATTAACATTTTTAGTTTGTAAAATAAAAATAAGTCCAACGATTTTACTGTGAAGCGTAGTATGTTTTTGGGTGAACCTGAAACAATGGAAGAGTCAACCGGAGGAGGAGAGTTTGGAGGAGGTGGAATGGATGGGGATGAAATGGGAGTGGAATTTTTCCCAGGGTACCATAGCTTGGAAGCCCACAATTTCAGCAGTTTCAGTCCGCAGGTAAGGAAACTGGTTTATTATTTTCGTAAAAGTGTGAATTTACGTGGTTTGTTTTCGTTAATTCAAAAACTCTGGTTTTTTGAGAAAATCAATCACCCTTTTAAAATGGTTCTGGTAATCTGGCAGTCCGTGTCTGCCCTATATACGTAAATCTATTTGTTTATGGATAATCGAATTAAGTTAGGTATCCATATGACATATATTATTGAATAATTCATAAGAGACTACAGCAGATAAATAATAATGATAAAGAACAAGCGAGAGAGATATTAACGGGACAGATTGAATGGGTACGTCTACGACCAAACGTGCTGCGACCAGATTTAAGGTCGATTGCGATTGCTTTCAACCTGGAAGCTAAAAGTTGTCATACAACAGATCATAATGGAATCGAAGGTGTATTAAACTCATTAACTATTACTTACCGACTGATTTTTACGCACATTTATCAGACTTCAGCCAAATTCCGGTATGATTCGATCAATTCAGTTATGTACATAACATACATATGTACATACTGTCATTGTACATCATTATCTTTGGTTATCCAAGGGCAGTAAGTCGGCAGCGGTGTGTTGCGATGAGCTCACATTACCCTGATTTACATAAAGTAGTGACTATAAATAAATCAACCGCTGCATCATAAAGCTCTATTGTAAACCATTTACTTATTGGGGGTAACTTAAGTGCAAGAGACAGCCACAATATTTACCAATAGTGTCGTACCGTGGCATGGTTATGTTGAGCACTATACCATGGAGTTGATGTGGCGGATATGGTTTTTCATGTACGTATAATGATTTGTGGATGGGATAAAACATAATCATTGTAATAAAATAGTTTTTATATTCATTTTAATGAGTGTGTTAGACACAAAAATTTGCACGAAGCTCATTAGGATGCTCATACATAAACCTCCACACGGTTCATTCACAAGGTATTCTAGTCGTTAATCAATCGATATAAATGAGCACATTCGCGAAATTAAATTCCCAATTGTTGAATTGATTGCGGGTGACCAAATTATGTACAATCGTCTGTTATGTGAAGTGTTGTCATATCCGATAAGTCTTTCAATAAGTAGCGTTGCATCATCTATCAAGAAATTTGTCAAATCACGTAATATTTAACTTTAAGAACCGTTGTTGTTATCGAATGTAACAATCAGTAATATTTGTTTTTAAAAAATATTCGATTTTTCTGGAATATCAAGCGAATCCATTGTTTTAGTCAATGAATGAGAATTCATCATATCATAACAATCGCTAATAACACACTGTAGCAAAAATAACATGTTTTGAGAAGATAGGAATTCCATCCAATTTTCCAACCTATCTGAATTTTAAGTTTTAAATATGGGTCTGATATTGGAGGCAGTGGTTCCAGTTCAAAAACATGGCTATGGGTAGTTGGCAACAATAATATCATAGCATGATAGTGATTTGATGCCAGCACATTAAATTTTAAACGTGTGCCGTATGGTATTATTATGGAGTTTTCAAAATATATTATGTTTTATTTTCTTCTTCTAAAACTCGTACGATACATATCTTGCTGTTATTATTGGTTGAAATATGCAAAAGGTCATGAACTTTTTAACTATTGTACATACTCTTGTTGTTTTTTATCATTGTGATCCATTCAGTTTTGTATATTTTCCGAAATTCGTTCAAAATGTGGAGACTTCAATTTTAAAAATGGCGTGTTTGCAAATACGTAACGTAGTGTCATTTGCCACGTAACCATCATAAAATAAATTTTCAGCCATGCATCGGCATGGCATAGGCTATCCATCTCCAAAACTGGAAAGAATTTAAGTGATGTGATGAATATACGTTGAAAGCATCGGATTAGAAAATTTCCCACAGGTTACCCTTCTGCCATGTTGAATCAGTTTCTGTTGAAATGTTCTTGTTGATTTTCTAAACTGATAAGATATTATTAGCACTGACATTTATAATTCAAGGAGAATAGTGCAGTCAACCATGTAGGCACACAATATCCGTCCAATATCCAGTCCAGACGTCAGTCGAGATTTGTAAGCTTATCCAGAGTCCAGAAAGTAAAACGAAGAAAAAACCTGTTAACATTCTCTAAATAAAAAACAAGATCCAGTTTCTTGTTTTAACCAAAACTAACGGTACATACCTAGGTAACTTTATTCCTGCAAGTTTGTTGCACTAAACTATCCAGCTTGAATAAAGTAAAAAAGGTTTGATGTATGGAAGACATGGGTAACGTGAGACGCATGCACA
This sequence comes from Lepidocyrtus violaceus, assembly GCA_034696905.1. NCBI lineage: Eukaryota > Metazoa > Arthropoda > Collembola > Entomobryomorpha > Entomobryidae > Lepidocyrtus > Lepidocyrtus violaceus. The sequence continues at coordinate 8,870 of JAQGAI010003037.1, forward strand.
CAACCTAACCTTCACGTTCATACAATGATAGACTGCTCACGCCATGCTGGAGGTGCAAAACGAAAGCTTCCTTTTGCATATTATGCAGTCAGGCTTTATTAGTTTTCCCATACACTGCTGTGCTATGTATATATATATTTACACGTGTCATTTGTTGGAACTGTCAACTAGAACCAACACGAGCATATAGCAGCTTTATTTGCAAAACAATTTTAATTGTTTAGAATTTGCCAATCTGACAATGATTCTAGAGGGGTGAGATTATTTTTCTGCTTTGAATCGTGTAAGCCACCGACTCGTTTGGAGCATTTCAAACCAAACTTTGGATGGAGGCAGCACATTTCAAGGGCTGGGTTAATTGGTCACCCAACCAGTCAAGCGTTTCCCACGGTACCAGTTGATGAAAACACAGTACCAGTTGAGGAATCTTGAAATGACTTTCTCACACTCCTTCTCCTGCATTCGCATATCTTCTACCATCGACAATGTATATTATAAGAAACTTACATGAATGAAGTAGATTTTTTGTTTGATTTCATCATATTAAGATAATACGTAATTTTTAGATAAGTGGATGGCTGGATTTTTTAAATTTTAGATTGGGTTTTGACGATGCCGATGGAATCGGATATTACGAGTTGAATGAAACTGTCGATGCCGAAATAGGCTTATCTAAAACTGTAGTGCCTCAGAATTCTAAATTAGTGTATAATGCATCGTAATTTGCTCTCCTATATTCCCCCTGTCCAATACAATCCTGCAATATAACCTACCTGTGTATGTGTCATTTGCCTTAAATTTCAAAATAGAAATCCCCGGATGGAATGGGAAAATAATAGGTTAAGTTGCGTAATCTGTTGAGTTGCTGGCACTTTGTTCACGAAGTGCGAACGAAAATTACTTCACGGAATGAGCTACCTAATTCCTTTTGTAACTAAGTTTGTGTTGTGCGTGGAGCTAATATGTATTATAGTTCATTCAGTTGAATAGAAGTTTTTGTTTAATGCTCTCGCTTGGACTTCTCTGGAAACAACAGTGTTTTTAAAGACTACCTTTATTTGAAAGGGTCATTGTTCATTTTTCTCAACTGCTATTTAAGAGTAGATCAGTATATGAGTACTAAACGTAAACATAATTATCCAGATACATTAGAATTAGAAGAAAACTTTTTTGTTTCTGAAGTGGAGTTCATTAAAATATCTTTTATCAAACTATCAAATGAAATGTTTTGATATGAACTGGGGCATTCTTCATTTTCAAGAAATTCCTAATAATTCATTGTTCCTCCAACGCTCGTAAAATTAAATGCTACAACAAGATCTGTTGTAGTTTTTAATATACGTACTAATTATCCAGCTATAATATTCAGTGGGATAATTAGAAGGATTTGCAAACTTTAAATAAACTTGAACGAAACTTTCCATGTTTATGTTTTCCAGTCAGAGGTGAGCTGTTTTTCTCGACGGTTGTTTGTTTATCTAATTTTATGCTCGGAACGGAGTGTCTCACTTATTAATAAAAGTGAGAAATAAACATAAATTATTTATTTGCTTTAGGACGATTTAAGAGTAAGTCATATAAATTATGTAGGAATCTGGTCATCTCCCCCAAGCTTCGTATGTTTGGTGGTTATCAAGATTAGCTGCAAAAGTGGACAAACAAGCCTTGGATAAATTTGTGAATTGAAAGTAAACATTGTGGGATAGTAAGTTTATGAAGATATTTACTCTGTTCTTTTTCATCCTCATGAGACTATATTTTTACCGTGTGTGAATAATTAATATAAACATGGATAACCTCAGAATTAGCGAATTCTTGTAAGGAATGGGAAATTACAAGAATTCTGACGCCTACGTTAATGAATATGATGTACCCAAGTACGTCATGGGACAGGACAGGAAGATGCCCGTGGAGATTATAATATTGTATATCAGTTCTACATTATTGTGTTTTCGTTAGTTTGGGGGTAAACAGCAATATATGTGCCTATGTACGTGAACTTTTTAAGTACAAACTTCCATCATTTTACCGTTTAAAAGAACTGCCATGAATAATCTTTTGAATTCAAGTCCGTCCAATAATAAGTCTTCCGTACAAGTAACGTTGCGTTTTTACTTTCTTTTCTATATAGCTACTTTTATGCCAGACTATATGCATACTCCACAAGCAAATGTAGAATTGGTATGAATTATAAATTATGAAGTAGGGTGGTACGCCTAAGAAAATTCTCTTTTTATGCACTACTGATCCGGCAAATCACATAATCGTTACTCGTTTCAGATTATATTTGTAGTTTGTGTGAGGGAGTATATACCGTATTCTCGCTATTACTGCACGGGCCTCTGGTAGATCGCGGGGGTAAAGCTCGAAAAGGTAAATAGAGCTCGGGTATCAAATACAACGCGGGGTCAAAATCTGATTTGCATGATGTATTGCTCTATCGTTCTACCCAACCATATTCGTTCAGT
>JAQGAI010003038.1:0-11337 GCA_034696905.1 Lepidocyrtus violaceus
CCATCACTCTCCTCATCATTATGATTAGCATGGTGGTGCACGCTTAATATTTTGTAACTTGAAGAATCCGGCATAAGATGATGGCATGGCATGGGGTGCCACCGCCACAACTACTTCCACTTCCACCACGACATCAAAAACCAGGGAGGAAAAAACCGGAACATGCTTTTAACTTATTTATTTTCGGTCTACGAAGGAGACATATCCTTACCACCGCCATCCACCACAAGAAAAAAAATTATATCCCAAGACACACCAGTCAACTCCAGAGCCAAAGTCATATTTCAAAATGCAACCAGAGAGGAGTGAGCAAAAGTAAAGAGGCAATACCACCACCACTTCTGCCACCGTCACCATTTATCCCATTTATCCTCACACGGAGCTTTATAAAAGCTCGTGGTGGAAGCAAAAAACGGCTTTCTTCCATTTTCCACATAAATATAAAGGAACTCACTCACAAACAAAATTAATATTCCTCCTGATCGCAAAAATGCAAGGAAAATAAACTGTTTTTCATGAACTACAAGGAGAAATGACATGAGATCCATTCATTATTCAAAGGGCTACAGAAAATGAGGGAGAGAGAAACATGAGACGGGAGAGGAATGTTATTAGCCTCCCACAGTAATAGTGGGAGAAGAGAGGAAGGAACAGGAATTTTAATGACTTTATTCTAGACAATAACATCTTTTCTAGAAAAATCATCGTCATCATTAAAGACAACAAACAGTGGTGGCAGAAAGGGGAGGAAATTCTTTCCCAAAAATATAACTAACAGATAAGCTAAGCTCCTTCACAAATCTAGAAAGAGGAAATATTTCTGGAAAGAAAAGAAAAAATCCTTTCCCTCAAATAGCTTATTTTTCAGAAGATTTTATTTAAGTAAGCATAATTTTATTTCGTCCTCATCATCCCTGTCGACGGCATTAGTATGAGTAGTGGAATTATGGAAGGGAAGTTTATGTAGTCTGAAGTCTGAACGCTTTTTTGAATAATAACTAATAATGCACCATTTTATATACGCATTCAACAAATCTGTGGCAGTTAAAAATTCATTAAACCAACAAACAGCAGCTCGAGTTCCCTCCAAAACATGAAGGAAACCGTTTACGAAGTCAAGAATTTTTAACACGACAGCTTCGACATGACAAAAAATAAGTGAAAATCGCAACTTCCTTTTCACTTCTCCAAACTTCGCTAGCTTTGATATTATTGCAACATGAAAGCTACATTTCTCATGTACTTTTATCAAAATAGCAAGCAAACACAGCAAATAAAGATGACACTTCCCTCAGAAAACTCTTTCTACAAAAAAAAAACTTAGCAAATTCAAGCATGTATTCATCGGATTTCGGTGGAATTTTTTCTCTTTCCCCACTGAAAGGAGATCCGACGGATAAGAATGATATGCAAATCTTTACATATTTTTTTAACATGCTGAAAGCATGCATGCTTGTCCTTATCACGTACACGTAACGTATGATATTATGCCATGGTCCTCATGTTGATTCGGCATTTTTTTCTTGTGAAAAAGAAATTCAGAAATATATGGTTTTCCACGGGTAACTTTTTTTCTGGCTTTTTATACGTGAAATGCTTCGCATATATTGCTTAATATCTATAAAAACATTAGTTGGATTTTGCAAAAAGAAAAAAAATACGTTTTTCTGAAAGTGATGATATTAAAATGTAAGTCTAAAAGCCATTCATACACGCCAGTGCCATTGATGATACCATACCACTGTCTGTGACTGCTGGTGACTACCGACCGATGACTGACTAAACGAGTTGTAGAATGTATCTTCCTTGCTAATCTGACATAACTACTGGTTGGAAAAAATAAGCAAACTTTACCAAGAAAAAAAAAATGCATATAAACATGATTACACAATACAAGCTCATAGGCATGCATAGGTTGTGTGTGTGGATATATGCTTCTTCCTCTTGATTCTGTCAAGTCATCCTTTTACTCCTGACATTTAACTAGCGAGAAGTAAGCCGCATTAGAAAAAATCTAAAATATATTTATCTAGAGATTTACAAGTTCATGTGAGGATTGGGGTGATACACACGAACTTTCTATAAGGACATATGTATGATTAGGCTAATATCTTGCCACTTTTTCCTTAACTGTTGGTCCCCCTTCCTCCATTGCTTTGAATAATACAAAAAAATCTTTGCGTTTTTCTCTCACTCTGGAAGTTTTTTTTCTCTTGTTCGGGACAAGAGTTTGCAGTGTCGAAGGAAGCTAGTCAAATAGATGTTAGCGGGACCATTATACCATTACGACTTTTTAAAAAAGAGAGGAAGAAAATAATGATGATGATGATGACGATGACGAAGACTTTCAGAATTTTCTTACAATTACTAACTCTCTCCTGCTTCCCGTATGTCACCACGCCATTTCTTTCGCCCTGTGCATTTTTCTTCAGATTTTTTTCTTTCCCTTCCTTACTTTTTTTTTCTTCCTCCTCCAACTCATCATTATTTACCACTTTTTCTGCATCAAAAGACAATCCCACGACAGTTTCTTTCTTCTCCGTGTTCCTCGAACAAAAAATGTAACAAGCATAAAGTGTGAGAGAGAGAGAGATTCTGTAAGACACTTTACTAACAACATACTAACTGGTAGAGTTTTTTCTATCCAAGCCATCTTCATCCTTCCATTTTTTTTCCTTATTCTGGAAGGAGATAAAACCGGTGATTTTTACAATCTAATTTCTTATGCATTACATTCATATAACTCATATCATGGAGAAAAAAACATCATCATCATCTGATTTTCAAATTCAAAAAGTCAACTCTTGTTCCCTTTCCACTCTCTCTCTCTCATAACAAGTTTAAAATTATCTTTAAAAGGAGAAGGCAAAAAAGGCACTGACTTGACTAGCGACCGACAGCAGCACGACATGGACACGGACATATTCTCTCCTCTCTCTTCCTAACTGATTTTTCAATGAAAGCAGTAAATCTTCTCTGAGAATTCTCCTATCAACTTATTCAACCCCCTTCCCATATTCCCATCACCTCCACCAGCAAGCAAAAGAGAGAGAGGGAGAGAGGAAGTCAACAAGACAGAAGCAAGTGAGAGAAAACACTGGAGAAGGGAAACTTTTCCTCTCTATAGCTATAAGTAGGAAGATGATTTTCTAATCCTTTTCCTGTTTTCCCTGACTAACAACTCCGCTAATGTACCTTTTATTACGTGTAATCTTTCCCTCGTAAGTCGTCACCCAAGAAAGAAAAACTTATTGTTCCTCAGAGTTTTTTTTTCTTGTAAAATATGCTAAAATAGAATAGAATGCATAAAAAGCGTATCTTTCTTTCATATTATGCATGTTTCCAGCTAGTTTTCTCCCTTCCTCTCTTCAAACATTTTCCCCACCACTTTCTCTCTTAGCAAGACTTAAATTAACTTACATCACCGGAATTCTTATAGATGAGATTATGATATATGCATTAGTATATTCTTTCCTTCAGGGAAAGACAGAGGGAAGGCTAATTGCATGAATAATGTTCAACATGGTTCGAGGACTTTTACTAGGAGCCCATTAAGCACCATCGACATCAATCTTCTTTCTCCTTATTGCCTTTCCCCATAATTTGTTCCAGCTTATATACATAAGTCTGAGTGGGATATATATAGGCTTGCTTATACAGATATTTATATATTTCCACTGATCCCAACAACCGGAACTCCTTCGTTGGGATTTCTATCATACCTAATCCATTAATGAGCATTTATCTCATCGTAAAGCAGAAGGAGGCTCTAATGTAATATAATGTACTGCCGTAGCAAACTAAATTATTGCATAGAGTAAATAAATATGAGTAAAGCATTTTCTGACCATTACGTAAAAAGCAAATAGTTAATATATAGGTGAATAATTTCGCTATGAAAATTTGTTACTAGTTTTTTTTTGCATTACTGATTGTGCCCTATTATGAAACTGTTTCCTGTGGGGGTGTTGTTGCTGTTGTTGATTCTGCTGCTGATTCCTGCTATTATTTACATAATTATTATAGTACTGTTGTTGTTGCTGTTGTTGAGCTTGTTGTTGTAGATGAGGGTTATCTTGATGTTGCTGATAATGATGATGTTGATGATGATGGTGATTCCGATGCTGCATTTTTATCGAGGAAGGAACCTCATCACCCCCACAATGCCGATTAGGTTGATGGGGCTGATGATAACCATTTACTGCTGCTCCTGGACTAGGGTGTGAAAAATGCGGAGAGGTTGCTGAGGTGTTGTTATTACAAATAGCAGGAGTATTTACATGAGATCCTTGCTGTTGCTGTTGATGATGACCTACTAATGCCATATTAGGGGTGATCATCGTCATCATCATTCCGCTACTATTATTCCTGCTCGTCCCATTACTACTACTGCTACAAGAAGTGAACTGACTATTACTGGCAAGGATATTATTACAGTTCCCTCTCGTCGTTTTATCCATTCCCAATCTAAATCTATTACTACCATCATCATTATTATTATTGCCACCACCAAAAAGTTTATTTCCAGCACCGGCTCCACCACCACCACCGCCAATATTAATATTAATACCCCCACCATCATCATTTCCAATGTAAGGGGATGATGATGATGATGACAAAACGTTATTGTTCAATACCTCCTCTCCACCACCACCATGACTCCCTCCATGGTTTCTTCTGTGATTTTGAGACGTTGGTTGAGCATTAGTTGATGCCGATGATGATGACTTGGAAGTCCGAAGATGTGGCTGCCAATTATGTTGGAATGGGCCATCATTAGACGGGAAACCAGCAGCACCAGGTTGGGAGCCACTACTACTACTCGTCGAACTGGTGGTAGTGGCCATTGAACAAGTTTGAAAAACAAATGGCCTTTTTTCTCCATTATTACCACTTCCAACACTGGAAGAAGAAGTAGTAACAACTTGTTCTGGACTTTTCTCATTTGCTCTTGTGCTGCTCAGCTCTACCGGGAATGTATTTATGTTCATTGTTGAACAAGTAGTGCTAATATTAGCACCGTTGTTGCTCCTACTGCTACTGATCCCATTCATTGCGGGAGAAGTGTTTGTGGTGGTGTTGGTCCCATTTAATATCCCATTGGGATTCCTCCATCCACCGATATCGCTATTACCTCCTCCGCTATTAGTTACAAGACCATCAATAATCTCATCTTTCACTGTAACAACACCAGCAGCACTAGTCCCTGTACTGAAACAAGAGTTGTTATTCTTATCGTCCCCATACAAAGCTGATGATGAAGGGATTCTCCCACCACCACCACCACCACCGGAAGATTCATTTTGCCACTGATTCATTTTCTCTGAATAAAAATACTTTCTCCTTTCCCAAAAAGAACAACGAGGGTAGTCAGTTGGCTACCACTTTCCTCATCACGAAAGACAAAAAGTTGATGACAAAGAAGAAAACTTCTTTTTTTTTCTTATTATTTTTTCTCTTTAAATGTCTTCGATAATACCGCAAAGAAACAATAAAATTAATAACAATAACACTGATATTTGTAGTTAAGTTTCTTTCCCACTCCTCCGCAACAATACAACAGCTTGTGTGTGAATTTGCGGAACAAAGTGAGATAGAAAAAGAGAAGGATGTGATGGCACAAGGAATTATTGCTTTAATTCAAAAACATTTTTTATGTATTTGATAATCCTTCATAATAACAAGGGAAAAGTTTCTCACTTTTTTTGGGCAAACTAATATTGATACTGTAATACTGAGCTTGAGATAATGATGAAGCGAGCACAAGACAAACTAGCAGAACACGCTTGAGAGCTATCTTTCTGTTTTCTTCTTTAACTTAGCAAGAGCGAGACAACGATGATGGTACTGATGATGATAAGTTAACAAATAACTTGAAATTGTTTTCTTTGTCCATAATTTTTTGGGGAGATGAGTCAAGAAGGGAGGACAATAAAGTTTCTATTTGCTTTATAGAACCTATGTATATACGTTTTCCATTCTTTATCCAGTTACAAGTCAGAGAGATAGATAGATAAACGTACTAGAAACCAACTGGTGCTCTCCTCCTCTCCAAATAACAAACAACCACAAAAACACGAAACTTTTCTACTTAACAGAATATCACTAGCCCCAAATACAAACTTTCTCTTTTTATTTGTGCTGGTCAGTTCGGAGAAAGTTAATTAGAGAGGATTTTCTTGGAACTGGGAACAAGAACAATTATTGAGTAAAACTTTTCTTTAAAAAAATAATCCAATATATTAAAAAAGGATTCAATAAAGATAACACCCCACACATGTTATCATCATCATAATTCTCATTGGATTATTGAAAACTAGCTGTAAAGTTATCATTAAAATTTTAACTGCCACTTCCTGTCCAGAATTTCACAGAATGTTCCTTGTCCATGAAATGTGAAGTTGAAAACAATTAATTACTTTGTTTTCCCGCAACAAAAACGCTGAAAAGAACAGAATCTCCAGTTTTTATGTTTTAGGGGATGATATAATGGCAGCCTTTTCAGCAAGCAAAGGGATAGAGACAACAGAGAGAGTTTTTAAGTTCAAGTAAAAGTTCGGTTTTACAAACTGCCAAGTAGCCTTCAGGACATTTCAGCGGAAAAATATCCCCTTCCGTACAGGTTACTTTCCCACGATCTTTTGTTCCCGAAAACAAATCACTTCACTAGAGTTACTCGAGTTTTTAACTAGTCTCATGCATACATACACAGGGGCTTAATTTAGTATGCATGCATGCAAAAAGGTAGAGAAGGTAGCCTCATATTTTAACTTTCAGATCGTTCGTTTCCCCCTCTCTGTAGCTTTTCCAGCCAAAAATTTAGTCTTTCCCCAATAAATAATCAGTCTTATACAGCAGCATCATCACATCACTATCACCCTTACACAAAGCTATACATATCCACCTACTAACTAACAAAACCTCTGCCACACATGAACAGAGCCAGAGAGGCAAAAGTGTTTGAAAATCAGTGAATTGTGTGAGAGAGGTAGTTTTTACTTGTTTGCCAGTTTGACTCAGCTCACTAAAGACTTTAACCATGAATTGAAAACTTTTTATTTTATTTTTTGCCAAAATATTATTAAAACTCCTTTTCTCCCTCTTCCCTATTTTGATCTCACAAAAGTTCACATAGAAATAAAAAGGTTCCTTTCGTCTTTTTCATGTGTTGTAGAGTGTGAGGATATGATGATATAAGATTAATGTCGGAGGCGAAAAAGAACTCGCTTTTCGTGATGATATTACAGAGAACATGGAGATGGGGAGCTCCCTATAGATATGAGTTGAGGTTGTTTGAGGCACTAACAAACTCAAAACTTCCACTACCACCACCGCACTACCAAAAACCAAACCATCATATCATCATCATCAACATTACATTAAGCCCATTAATGCATATGTATAACTTTGTTTAGTATTCAGACCCAAAGAGATTTACATATCCAGGCCATCCCCTTTTCTAACCTGTTCTCTCTCTCTCTCTTTCCCAATTCATTTACTCGCATACAACTCCTACTAGGGAACCCGCTTCGTCATCATGATCATTCTGACGATGATGAGGCTGATGATAATTTTCACGATGATCTGATCAGTTGAGCATCATATTTTAGTTTGTATCATATCATCTTCATCATCAACATTGACTCAATCTCGCCAGACTTCTTGCTTCCACAACAAAACTATTGTTCAGTGAGTCAGGTATAAAAAAAAATCAACTCTCAAGTCAAGTTAGCCTGAAAAAGTTTTCTCTCATAATTTAAAATAGGCATATCCAAAATAGCAAACTTGTCGATGAAAGTTTCTCCGTATAACTTGTACTATTACGGATTTTAATAACAATTTGCTCATTTCACAAATGAGCAATAACTCAGCACACGACGAAAAGGGAGTACCGCACTATAAATCTGATTCTGATGAGATGAGGAGCAACTTGTTCGCGTTCATGTCACCGTCTATTTATACCCAATCCACCATGCCACACCAGTAAACAACAATCATATCGAACTGCACAAAAAAACTGTTTAACCAACAACGTCACCACTACCACCAACTACCAGCACACCTTCCCGTTCTCCTCCTACTACGACGATAGGAAAACAAGGGAAAACACGACAAAACCCTTCAAGAACTATGAAATATATCCATTGGCAAAATTCAGGCTCGTTTATATCAAATTTATTATTTTCATTTCACTTTAATATGAGCTAATACTTGTTTTTGCATACATAGAAGGAAAAGAGCGTCCGACGACGGTATAAACTGTGAGTACGCATATTATTCATCATCGGCAGTTTCAGTTCAGAAAGTCAGTTTCCCCTATATGAGCATAGGTACATACGAGTAGGTATAAGGGGACGGACAGAGACTAACTAAATTAACCATAAAAAGAGGAACTGATCAAGTGAGACTTCATGACTGCAGCAATAATTTTCACGTTGACTTACTTGCGGAAAGAAAAATCTGATTGAAAAGTTAAACTGATATAAAGTTTATTGGGTAGTACGACATCATCATCATCAGTCTGCATATAAAGAGGGGCAAAACGGGAGAACAAGTATGAAAACCACTTTGGTTTTGTTCACATCAGATCAGCGAAAAGTCATGCCACAATCAAATCATAACATAATTATCAGGGATTTGCTGCTCACTCTCGGCTCACTCTGTAGAAGTCAACCTTTTATACCTTTACTTTATACAGCTTCTTTCAGCCTGAAAAGGTGAATCCAATTTAGAATATGATCTAAAGCATTCTGAAAAAGTTGACTGTGTGAAGAGCGGCCTGATCACTCACATCAAACTCAAACCCAACCAATATCCGATCATTCCTCCAAGCCACATAATTAACCCTGCCAGAAAAACTGTTGTTGATAGATTGGTTTCTCTATAAAAAGGCTGAGCCGATTTGATTTGATTGTTCGATGCTCCTAGAATTGGATAATATGATGATGGTGGTAGTACTCGTATGTATGTATGACGGTAGCCGCATCTGATCGTAAAGTAAGTAAAAGTTCATCATCATCAGAAACTCAGAAGCTTGATTCTGAATTAAATTTGTTTTAATAATCGAAAACAAGGAATTAGGTACACATAAATATTTTTGTTATTTATATGCCTCAGACTATGACCCTCATGTTTTCTCCCTTTCTTACGAAGTAGATAATGCGATGATCTGCTTCAGCTTGTCTTGAGATCTTTAATTATTTTAAATTTATTCCAATTCATTAATCACTACCGAGAAGTCTGATCACAACCAACCAGCCACCAACTCTATCATTATGTCTGACCAAATCTAATTGTGATAATCAACAAGGGTAAGAAAAAATATTTAAAAAAAAAATGATAGTAATTTTTTCGTCTTTCTACTAGCTCCGTTCATTTAAAATTCACTCTTCACTTTTAATTCCTTGCTCACTCGTTGAATATATAACTTGTATTTTGTTAAATAAGATGAAACGGATTCTTATAAGGAATAATAGGCTTAAGTGAAAACACCACATATTATTATGATAGCCCTCTATATACTTTTCCTATAAAAGCTTAATTGACCTGATGAGTCCTCACTGCGCACTACGCTACAAAAAAGGTTAATGTATCTTTTTGTCGAAAAGGGAAGATCAGACACAGTCATAAAATATCTCGGCAGTTCTGTGTAAGCATCCACTTTGTCGAGAAGACACACTATCATATCAACAGGGGATGGATGGTGAGTAGTAAATCGCAAAAATTTGATATCTACCCATTCACAACAATCATCCCTCACGAGAGAGGTATGACAGAGATCACTCTCTAGCTAAAGCTGGTTTCTTCCGTCAATGAATTTTCAGCGTTCCATTCATTTCATCGAAGAGTAAAAGCGTTCTTGTTGATGTTGATTATTGCTGATTCTAAATTTTGATATGATTATTTTTTTTTTCACAAAAAAAAACTTTACTATTTATTAAACAATAAAATGAATTGCTTGTAACGAGATGAGAGGATTGCTATCTCTTTAAAGAACAAGCTGAAAACAGGGAACACTATCTTAGAAAAAAATGTACATAATTTATGCTACACCATTAAAATGTACAAAGTAATAGTGGTTTTTATTTTATACTTCGAGCATTAAAAAGTTGAGACTTGACTTGACTGCTCACCTCACTCGCACTATATTACTGACTGGGAAAGAAGGAGTCAAGTGGAATTTTTTCGAAGAAAAAAAAATTGGTTTATTGTTGTTTAGAGCTGTTGTGTCCCTTTAATGTGTATATCATGTCTATACAAAATCTACCTGTCCCTATATGCTTCTTAGGTATAAGACGCGAAGACCCACACGGAGACCAGGGATTAGTACAGGTTGATGAATGTGCTGGTAATATCACCTTCGAACAAGGCAATCTAAATACCGACTGACATACATACATACATTTCCTCATGTCTGGTGTGATACTGTTCGAAGATAAGAAAACGCAACAACAACAATGAGAATGGGCAGAAGGAATCTCCAAAAATATGTACGAAAGTATACAACCAATTAAATTATCCCTTGAGGATAGCACAGGCAACAATCTGTCTGGCGAGACCAAGTCAAGCAAGTTGGCGTTGGTGGTGGTGGAGTAAAGTGAGTGGGACGAGGGGTTTACTAAGGCTTATACAAAATTTTCTTTCTTTTCAAGTGCTTTATTACAGTAGGCAGCAGTGTCAAGCTTTTTTTTTACATTTCTATAAGAAGCGTTTTCCCCTTGGGCCAAATGAAGTTACCTTTCGAGAATATGGTTAAAAGGTATTTAGTATTTAGGCAGTATCATTCTCAATGAATATTTCATTACGGACAAAGCAATATGGAATATATACTTTTATCCAAGTCCCGAAGAGAAATTAAAGCTAATTCAACTCGCAAATAGCTATCATCATGAATCATGAAATTACGCCTACTCCCATACACGACCCAGCTTATTTATCGCTTTCCAGATTTTTTTTTAAATAGTAAATTCCAATGACATTTGATACCAATTTATGCGAAATACCTTCCTATAAATAATTGGGGGTACAAGTAAGAAACGAGTTTCGCCATTCATTCTCAATTCCCATCCGTCCATCACAAGAAGACAATTTGATTGGAAAATTTGCTTCAGTTTTCAGCAGGACGCTTAAATACCATCTTAAATGTTGGTAGTTAATTTTTAAACAGCAGTCAAATAATTTATCTCAAGCGTGTAGTCGAATTGACAATAATTTAATGCTTCTTCCTATATGGCTACATTAAAGCAGAGGGAAAGTATGCATTGTAGTTTGGTACAACACTATCCATATTCAACAATAAAAGACGCCGCCGCCAAACCATCATAATAATGAGGATAG